>JBBPRR010001383.1:0-11075 GCA_038093115.1 Hortiboletus flavorubellus | reverse complement strand
TTTGTCCAACATAGGATGAGGTAAGCCACCTTAATTGCCCTCTTCACTCTCAACTTATATAACAACTAGTCTTTTATTATTTTTACAAGAGTGGCTGGGTGCACCACAATTTTAGTATCACCAATATATTATGGATAGAAGAGCATGATGACTGGGTGGCAAGCTGTCAGATTTTGAATTTGCAAAGAAGGTTAACTCTGAAATCTCATACAATATTTGAACAATAAGCATTATCACAACTTTTATTGTTGTAATATACAGTGTTATTGTAGATACTGTATCATATCAATGCATAAATCCATGAATAGATCAATTTGCATATCACATAGAATACCTATCAAATGTATAATTTACATACATATAGTGCACAAATATCCACACCTTCCTATTTGCACTTGTACAATAGTTCAATTTGAATGAAATTTAGTTATATTGAAAGGATATTGTTACAATGTGATATGTATGCATCCAAATCCTGTACTATTGACTGAAGGACAGCAAATAAGTGTTCTTGTATGTCTACTTATTTATGTTGACAACTAACAACTATCTATATTCTATGCAGTGTTATGCTTATGATATAAAGTGAAATCAAAACCACCATTAGGTTATTTTCCAGTTGGCAGAGCCTTTTTCAAACCCATATAATTGAGTAAAGTGCCAAATCCAAAGAATCCACTCTGGTCATTATTCCTCACCACACACATGTGTGAAGCTATGAGGACACAATAACACTAGGTAAGAAAATATGCTGAAGCAAAAAAAGGCACAGATAGGAGTTTTGTCTGAAAGAATAACCTATGATGGGTTCTGTGTTACTAGAGTGAGATAATATATATATACAAGTGTAAGCACATTATTTGATGCTATAGTGGTAGTACATCTGCACTCTATTCCTTCTATAATATCTTTTGTAGCCACTTCAGCATCTTTTCCAGTTTGCCTCCACTTGTTTCATACAATACAGCCCCTATTTGCCTTGAAAGAGTGCAGAGTAATCCCAGAATACAAGCTCTGAGGGTGTCAAGTGATAATAATTGTAAGATGTCCTCAACTCTTACAGTGAAGCCCACATACTCTTTGATTGATGCATTTATGACATTGATGTCAGAAAACGGCACTAGCTTGATTATTGGGCTTGACTTCCAATGAATCTGGATCAAATTTTCATCTCTTCCTATTTCTTTGGGATAACTCACATAAGAGAATCAGGATAATTTAATATACTGTGTTTCACACATTTTTTCCATTGAATAATCCTATATAATCACCATCCAATCAGGCAAAATGGATGATATTGCATTTAAGAAAGTTTAATCTAATTCCATTAGGAGTTCATGATAATTCAAATATCACCATCAAAATTCACAATACATACACTTATATATGTTATTTGACCACAACAATATATATCAAATTATAATATATGCTAATAACCATGTCAAAAACCCACAAATGTACCACATGCACAAACACAGACAATATACATACATCTAGAAGTAATATAATGTATATAACATCATAATATATAATCACAATAAGATGTATATCAATTATAAATCCACAAATGTGACAAAAGCACAAATGTAGAAAATATCCACTTATATGTTATGTTAAACAACCACCATAATGCATGAAACTATGTATATGCTATGTTCCAAATGCCAATGTCAACCTGCTAAAACACCACAAACCCAATATGAGTATAAATACAAAACAATATTATTCTGTAAAGTGCTATGTAGACTGTAATGAAAAGAAACCATGTCATTATATACATGATCTCAACTTGCAAACCCAATATGTGTACAAATACACAAGATTCAATACATACAAACTCTCTTTGAACCTTCAGCTTGTGAACCACCCTTACAAGAAAGGTTAATCAAAGGACTTCAACCAGCTTGCTGATCCTCAAGATTTGTTGTACCAATGGAAGTCTGATCAAGTTCACCATTGTACAGAAAGAACCATATGGTAGGTCCTAGAAATTGTTGATAAGTTCTGTATGAAGTATAGATATATATTTCATTAACTTGCAAGAATAACCATAATGTTCCATATTTTGTCAAGCAAAATATGCCAGGACCAAATAAGCAGGCCAAACAAAGGCAAACCAGATTAAAAGGAATAATTTCCTTTGTATCTTGAGGATACAATGAACAAGGGAATAAAATGTGGATAAAAAGACATACTATGTTTCTTGGTTCATGGTTGACCTACTGTTTACTGCTTTTGTAAGATGCCACATACCATTGCAAAGGTAAAGAATTCCTGTAGACCACAATGATGAAAGTACTCACATAATGACAAATGGTATAGGGCTTGTTATGCCTTTGTAGTTTTGGGACACTATAAAAAGCCATGGGGTAGTGCATACAAGAAAGGTAGTGTCACCAACAGGGGAAGATTGTGGAGCTTTGGTGTTGTGACAAACATGGGGCAATATTTTGTTGAATATGATGACCATCAAGATAGTAGTTTGGTATAAAAGGAAAGTGCTGTCAAAGTAATCTATATATTTTCTCAACACAGGATAAATCTAAGTCAAATAGCCAGGACATTGACTCTAGATTCCATTCTTCAGGAAGGGCTTGCCCATTCAGAATGATATGCAAGAGATTTGCAAAGAAGATCAATTAGTCTGGATGTTTCATGTAACAATATGTTGTGTGGCTGTTGGAATAGCAGTTGCCTGTGGATTTATGTGAAGAATCCATGAAATGACAGTTTCCTGGCTCAAATTCATCCAATTATAATGTATCACCATAGTCAATGATCTTTCTATTGCATGAGTTGGGTCAGGATATGTATCAAGGAATGTTGCATATCATTGCAAGTAAGGTGGCTAAAACTTTAAGAGGATTTTGAGGATTTTCTTTTTCACATTTTTGAACTAGTGATTGGGGTACCAATTATTTCCTCTCCCTCTTGCACTACTATTTTGAACAAGGACTTGATTTTCAAAATGATGGTTGCATACAATTACTGTTGTGCAAGACAGAGTTCCAGCATTGTTGTGTGAACCACCAGAATGATTTTTATCTGAGATATAATGCTAGTAGTCTCTGATCCAAATGGCCTGTGTTAGTATTAAGTGTATGCAAGACACAGAAATAAGTATTGTTAGAGAGGGGTGGTGCTATTTTTTCACAATTACAAAGCTATGTTTCAGTTGTTCACATGCTCATGCAATCTAATGTTATTGCTGTTGGACCATTCCACGATTTGATTCTTCACGCTTTTTGTGACCAATGTAATGACATTAGTTGTATACACCTTGAAATATTGCTCATGTAAACAGAAGTACTTTTGACTGATATGGCAAATCTGTATGGTAGCTATAGGTACTGGCCTACTTTTATCAAGGTTTCACTTGTACCATAGTAGCCTAAGGACCAGTCCAGTCTTGTATTCATAGTAAGAGAATGGTTGACCTTATTCTAATTGAAGAGAGGTTGAATCATCATAGTCTTCACATTGTGGTTACTTAGGTATTTCCACAGAGAATGGAAAATCCTTTAGTGATGTTGAGCCATTTGTATCATCACACTGCTTTGGTCTTTGGTATCTCCATTATTCATCAAGTAAAAAAAATGGAGGGGGGGCTCTATGGATACACATGGAGTATGGTAGGATGTGAGTATGCAAAATTAAAGGGGGGTACTTCATAGCTAATTTGTATAGTAGGGGATGGGGGGGTTGGACTCTGGAAAATTACCATTGTAAGATAGTGGGTGATCTTAGAAATGCAAGGGCCATCTGGGGGTCATACTCTGGCAGGGCACTCATCAAGGCTTCCTCAAGGCCTTGAAAGATGTCTATTTAAAACTATATGTCACTTGTTATTGTGTGTGTGAGGGGAGAGGGGAAAGGGAGAGTGTACTATTGCCAGTGTATTCACAATAGTAGGGGTAGGGTCCACCCAAAGAGCCATCATGTATAGGCACAGTTTATATACTTTGTTAGTCACAGGTACTAAGCATGCACATGACCTGCCTCATGTGTGTAGCAAACTAGAATGCTAGCATTCAGCGAATGCTAAATGAAATGAAGTTGTTTGTACATGGATCTGGCAAGTTTTCCCTGATTTGGATCTGCTGATCCACAGCTTTGACAAGCATGCAATGTCATTGCTGGATTTGGACATGGAATCTTCTCAAGGTCATATTTGATAATCAGGAGGTGAAATAATTATGATATATTGAGATCAGGTTAGATCTGACAGGTAGGCATGCTCTTGGACTTTTGCTAGTCCTTTGGGAGTAATGGGATTCTAGTTAGACACCAGGTTAGTATTTTAGTAGATCTTAGTTGGTTCTATCCTCTAGCTTGCTTTAATTTTCCCTCTAGGGACTCATTTTTGAGCTTTAAGCAAGTGGATAACCAGTACTACATTCATTTGCAAGTACCTATACAATTTGTGGGTATTGGTATAGTTGCACTCAACAGTGTGGTAGGCAATTTGTATGGAGAAGAAAGAAATAAGGGTGGGATTAATAAATAGAAAGATAGCAGCATATCAGTGGGTATAAGTAACACAGCAGTGTTAACTTATAATGGGGCATGTTGTATTATACAGGTATGAAATACAAAAGTAATCGTTAGTGAACAAAACATTTGATACACAAAGCATTTGAGGTTATTTCAAAAATTTGGGATGGGGATAGAAAAGAAAAGGTTAGTTCAAAATGGTAGTTAGTAATGCAAGTCAAATAGATAATGAAAAAATGATTCAGGTCCAAGGAAGTAAATTTAAATAGAGATCTGTGGGATTGAAGTGCATAGTACAAAAGGTGGAGTAATGATGATATGGTTTTTATACTTGCCGAAGAAAGATTCTTGCTTGCAGTGGAGGTGTTCGGTCTTCTGGTAAATGGTGCAGCATTCAAATGAGGTGAAGGCCCTCCAGCACTTTGGGTCCTCGAGGTGCAAGCTGGTGAGTAGTTGTGTAATAAGATCTTCGTCAAGGAGAGGGATCCGTAAAATGCTGTCAATTAGCATGGAAAGATAGGATTCACCGTGGTAACAAATGAGGCTGCTGGTGCTATGTAAAAATCCTGTTTCCTTAATTGTAAGGAGGGGATTGGTGGAGGGAGCATGGTGCTGAAAAAAACTTCCTGACATTATATAGGTGGGGCTGACTGTCATCTCATCAAGTAAAAAAACCAATACCTCTAATGAATTATACTCTGTGGTGAGTTGGGGAGGTAAGATTGCATGAATAGTGTGGAGGAGGCTTTGGAGATTGTGGTGCAGCCATCTGAGCTCAGGGAGACACTGGTGATAATCTCCCTTGGTGTGGTAAATGTGCAGCTCATAAGCTGCAAGTCTGCTAAAATAAATGTTACAGGGAAAACAAGATAAATTCTCACTGCAAATCACTTCTCTCATGTCACATAACTTGCACTGAAGGGCTGTGAGATCTCCATAGACCATGGAGGTGAGAAAGAGAGCAGCATTGAGGTATAAGTTTTGGAAAGTCCCATTAAAGGAAGGGGAAACATAGTCAATAAGCAGCTCAAGAAGAGTAGGGAGAGGAGTGGTAAACACATGGGGTAGCTGGTAACAGCTTGTCCCATCAAAGTAAATTTTCTCGTTAAGGAAGGGGAGGAAGAGGAACTGGGAGGTAGCACAGCCTCTCATTTCTCTAGGATTAAAGTTATGTACATATCCTAGATTGAAAGTTCTTTGCCTTTCTTTGGGTGGTTCACTCGATCTCCTTAGGATTGGTGTACACAGGAGGATATTCCAAATCAGATGAGTAGCACACAGTGTACTTGTCCTCAGAACTGGTCCAGCCATCACTGGAGTCATTGTCACCTGCCAATTTCTTGGCAGCATTGAGATTGGGAGTGGAGAGTGGGGGTACATACTTTTTTGCCCAAATTGGGGTAGAGTGCCAGCACTGGGCTATACTTTGCACTGTTTGCCATCAATTATGAGGGTTGGTGAGGGTGGTACTATCAGGGGATATTCATAGGTCACCAGGGTAGAGGAGGAAGCAGGTATCTTACCATTGCTCTCTTCTTGTTTTACCTGATTCACTTCCTAAAGTAAAGTGGTATGTTGCTGGAGCTCGCCCAGGCTTTGAGCAGGGACTGTGGTTATGCCATTGAAGAGTGGGAGGAGGAGTGGAGAAGGAGATGGTATCCTTTGAGGAGTAAAGTAACTCCTCGAGGCTTTGATAGTAATATGGGAGGAATGGTTTCTTGACCTCATGTCTTGTGAATACCATAAAAGGTAAAAGTGATCAAATCGTATGCCCATCATCCAGCAATTGTGACATTGGCCAAAATAGGGGAGGAACATCAACCTGATGGTTGACAGGTGGCAGTGATGCAGGAATTACAGTGGCTTAAATAAATGTCCCAATATTTGCATGTTTTCCACTAAAGTCAACATTCCCCAACACCTCCTAACCTGGGCCCTGACATATGAGTATATCAAATGAGGTACCTACCCATGGCTTGCTATGAATGTCAAGGTGAAGTGATTTGGATACAATCAGATGGAATGGCAGTCATTTCAAAATGACATGTCAATGGGACACTTATTTGACCCTACATTTGACAATCATTATATCATATGTAACATGGGTATTTGAAAGCTATTAATAATTTCTATGTTACCAAGCTGTGTAATTATATAAATTAGAGCTAATATTATTATTTTCCCTGAATCTAATTTCTCTGCCAGACAAACTGCATCTAAGACTAATATAGGAAAGTCCACTATGGCTAGAGTGATCAAGTAGATCTGTTAGAAAAGCAGAATGTTAAGTGAGGATGTTTTTCCAAGCTTTCTTCTCTTAACAAGAGAAGAATTGTTTTTGGTATTATCTTTAAAAAGACTAACAATGCAGTCCAAGCCATCCATCCCATCAACCCTGTCCTGTGCTCTTCTATCTATGCCCAAGTTTTGCAATATTCTCAAAACTATATTTTTAAAGGCTGTGTTCAAGAACAAAATGCCCTTCTCGTCTATCAAGTATAAAAAGAAATGGCTATACTTTGCTTTCAAGTACAAGGACTGGACTGTGGAGGGCCGAACCAGACTTATTTGATCAGATGAGACACAAATCAATAGAATTGGCTCATATGAAAGAATATATATGTGGAAAAAAAAGAAGTAAGCCTTTATAAGACAAGAAGCTTTAGGGAGTAGTGAGGTTTGAAGGAGGTTCCTTAATGGTTTGAACATGCATGGGCTGGAATGGAGTGGGGATTCATGCACAGGTGAAAAGGAGGATATATGCTGAGCAGCACATGTCCATTCTAGAGAATCCTTTGCTTTCTAGCATGAAAAATTTTGAAATTTCTAAGCAAAGCATTATTTTGCAGTAGAATAATGATTAAAATACTCATCCAAAAGGGCTCAAAAGTGGTTCAAATCTCAACTCTGGCAACAGTGGACTTCCCTAAATGCACTCTGTCTAGTAGAAAGATCAAATTCAGGGGAAACAATAATATTAGCTCTAATTGGAGTAAGAATGGACTTCATGATGTGGTGAGGTCAATTGAAGTGGGACACAGGATATTTGTATTGCTGGGAATTATGTCACTTATATAATTACACACCTTGATAACATAGAAATCATTAATAGCTTTCAAATACCCATGTTACATATGATATAATGATTGTCAAATGTAGGGTCAAATAAGTGTCCCAATGATATGTCATTTTGAAATGAAATGACTGCCATTCCATCTGATTGTATCCAAATCACTTCACCTTGGCATCCATAGCAAGCCATGGGTAGGTACTTTATTTGATATACTCATATGTTAAAGCTCAGATTAGAAGGTATTGGGGAATATTGACTTTAGTGGAAAACATGCAACCATTGGGACACTTATTTGAGCCACTGTATGTAAGCCACATCGATAGTGGCCTCAATGTAGTCAATTACTGGTAGAATAGTAGCATACTGCACTGAATTAAACACAATGAGATTGGCATGGCAATTACCTATTGTAGTGTGAATGAGTGAAGAGATAGGGGTGAGATGAGTGGTATCATATGAAGGAGTGGCAGTGCTGTACTTAGTAATAGCAGGATCAGATTGGAATAATTGGAAGTAGGTGTCCTTGAGAGAACTCTTTGTCGGAGTCATTGTTTTCTGCATTCAAATGACTATGTTTCCTCCTAATTTATACTGCTTGTACTCTATGTCTTTCACCGTATCATATTTTCTGTGGCCTGCAGTCTCAGATGTGGTACAGCTCAATATCTGTGACAGGTGACATTCAGTTACCTTTTAGGGTAATTCTCATGGCACATCTGTTATCACCATTCCTAGGTACATGGCATTGGTGGCATGCTGTGTGACTAAGCCACCCATTGGCTTAGTAACATCGGTATCATGTGGAAGTGCTAATATTACCATTTTTCCTGTTTCGCTATCCTTTTTGTAGATAAAATGTAAATAGGTCCCTTTAGGTTTCTCCTCAATAGACACTAGATTTTCTCATTGCCAGAGATGACCAAGTAGAATAGCCAGCGGGCAATCGTCAGATATCCAGAAGTTGCTCATTGTTGTCAAAGCTCCAATCATTATTTCCATTTTGGGAATTAGTCCCTTTAGGATGCTTGTTCCATTACTTGTGTTTCAAAGTATTATGCTTGCATTCATGGCCATTGGTACTCATAGTCATTCCCATATGTCCATTCATACTATGTTTATTTCACTTCCTGAATCTACTATAGCTAGTATGCTTTCTTGTCCAATATTGACAGGCACTTTGACAAGTGGCCTGTGATTTTGGCTTGCTGTTACATGATATAATGCCACATGTGTCACTTGTGGCACATTCCTTATTTTTATCTGGTCTAATAGCACTGAACACAGCTCTTGGGATGTGCCGAAAATCTCACCAGCTGTCAGGTTGACAGTTGTTCCCAGGATTTTAGTAAGCACATCTTTCATATTTGTCAGCATTGATAGCTCAGTTTGCCACATGCCTTGTGGCTTGGTATCTTCTTGTGGACTTTCAATGTCATCTTGGCTGTCCCCTTTAAACTTCTGGTGCATCATGTTATTTCCTTTACTTTCACTGGCATTCCCTCTCATCATATCGCCTCCCATAGGTACATCTCCATCCCGATTGTTTATGGGATGGTTGTTGCATATCATGTGCAACTGCTGGCCAGTCCCTCCTGATTGTTTATGGAATGGTTGTTGCATATCATGCACAACTGCTGGCCAGTCCCTCCCGTTGTTGGGGGACTTTGTCATGAGGTAAGTGTTTCTTTATTGCCTTGCACATTCCGATTACTTGGTCGCCATGTATTGATATTATTGGATGTACATTCAAATTGTGCACCCAACAGGTTGGATACATTATGAGGTAAGTTATTCCTTTGTTCATTCTATTTGGAAGGTGGTCCCAATTATATCTGATCATTACCAATATTGCTATTTCCTATCTTAGAGTCATTCCTCCAAGCTTGTCAGTTCTTGCACAGGACTGTCGGCATGCTCTTGTGTAGGGGATTGTCGGCACACTCTTGCATGGAGGATTGTTCCTAGTAAGTGTTTCATTTATAACAATCTCATTTTATCCTTTCCTCACAGGTTGCTCCCATCAGACATGTTCGAGATATGACCACTCTATCCATAGTTTGCTTTCACACAGCAGTTGTACCTTTTGGTGTTTGCTCAACAGCATAACTCTCATGATCATCTCAATCATTGAGAACCTTTTCAGGTATATACCAAGTTTTTTCTTTGTCATATTCTTTCTCTTGATTATTCATCATTGGTACCACATAGTTGGCCAACCTGCACTGGTACTCTGTTGGCTTAATGATAACCAGGTGAGAACTTTTGACTTGAGTATTATGTGTTTGCTGACTAGCCATTCTGTAGTAGCTGTCTAATAGAAAGTCTCCTCTCTCTCTTTTCAGAGGTCCATCAGGTAAGGTTAGTCTTCCACTATTATCATATATTAACTTCCTCTGCTCTAGGAGTTCTAGTATAGGAGGGCAATCCCTTAGATTATTGTGACTTCCACATCCATAGCAAGTATGGCATGGCATGGCAGAAGGCCTTGCCTGTCTTGAAGTAGGATTATCCTTACTTCTCTATAGTATAGTCCTAGGTGTAGTACTTGTAATAGTAGGTTCCCTTATATCCCTAGGAGTAGGAATACTCCTAGTCAATCCATAAGTTCTTGAAGGCTTGTCAAACACCTGTACAACTAGGGGATCGATCTAGTGCTAAGGCCTTGAAGTAGGTTCTAGTATATGTTGGATCACTAATACTTAGCCTACTCAAGTCATTGACAAGTGTATCTAAGTCTGGCTGGGGTTTCTTAAGGGTGAGTACCTTCTTCTGATCCTTGGTCTTGCCAGTGTGAATTGCAAAGAAGTCACTACTTGATCTTTCCTTCTTTTTGCTAGGCTTATTATGAGAGGAGATCTTCTCTCTCTTGGGCTTGTAGTCATAGTCAGAGTCTTCGCTTGAGCTGCTGCTATTAGTCTCGCTTTCACTCTCACTTTCTGAGCTTGAGCTGACAATCCTAAATCTATGTTTTGCTTCACATAGTGGCTTATTGAAGTGATTTCAGTGCAGTAGTTGGTCCACTACAGTGTTGACTTCTTTCACTATATAGGGCTTGGATATGTCCTTATTTGGGGTCCTGGCTAAGAGGTATGTTTTTAGCTTGATCTGGAAGGGTTTTGGAATTCCTAGCCAGAAGTACATATTATAGTCATTGTCAGTAATGACTCTCTTGGCTTTCAACCATTGTGTCATAACAGTATAGTGGCGAATATAAGATTTCCAGTGCTCTAGGGTCTTAAGTTCCTTATAGGCAGACTTTCTAACCAATCTTTGTAGATCCTCAAGGCAATAACAAGCTTCATCTCACTCTGCATCGTATAGAGTAAATATCTGCTTTCTAAGTGCACTTCAATCATTAGCCTTGTATTCATCAAGGGACTTGATTAGGCAAGTGACAGAAGTGAAACAATAGTTAGTGATTCCTTCATATTTATCTTGGTCAGAGGTAATTTGGCATTGGGTGAGTACTTGGTTATATTGGTGGAGAAAGTCTTTGACATGGGTATAG
>JBBPRR010001382.1:0-11102 GCA_038093115.1 Hortiboletus flavorubellus | reverse complement strand
CCATTGAGACGGGGCCCATCACACACTCGCTGCGGGGGCGATAGCGGCCTGGGTAACATCTGCCAAGGTAAGCTGAGTTCGACGGCTATATAAAATGAACGACTTGACTCGCACAGTACATCTCATCCCAAACCTCTTACCACAGTAAAGGTCTCGATGGCTCCCAATCTCACTTCCGGTAGTTTCAGAATCGTCTCTCTCGTAGACGGCAGCCCCCTCGCCAGTGTCAATCTCACACGTCCAGGTGTCCAAAACGTCATTCTTGGCGGGCCTGTCACAAATGTATGACAGTATTTCGTCTCCATCCAGAATGCAAGGCTCACCTTGTCGGTTGTAGTGGGTAGTCAAAAAAGATTCCGTCAATACTTATCGGTTCCGCGTGGGCGGATATCGATATACCGGGGTAAATGGCGACAATGTCATTGCCTCCGTCCACCCTGAACAAGGCGTGGAATGGGTTGCCACCTACCGGGAACATCAGGACGCATACACGTGAGTGGTACTCATTTTTCGCGGTAATTCCGTGTTCCACTGAGCCGTTCCCTGTTCAGTATCAGTCCAGCCGACCATAAGCACCACGGATGGACAGCCACAGGCGATGACGATGATTCCAACCGTGAGGTAATTAGTCAACTTCTCATCTCTTGATACAGCCATTTTCTGATCAGTGTCGCAGATTGAGATCGGGATACTTATAGAACTGCCTGCCCTTCCCCCGAGATTTTTAACCTCTCAGCTGTTCCGATTTGTGCGAATTTACGACGAATGAGAGCGAGAGACTGTATGTGAAACCAGTGTAGTTGTACAAAGTTGCCTTGTGTGCAGTGTTTCAATGCTATCGCCAGTGTAAGATGAATCGAATCAGGGTTTCGTTGATTACATACCTGTGCGATCGAAGAAGTTTTTGGAAATATGTGTGCTACAGTGTACTTCTGACTGATAAGTTGGTAGTTGTTAATTAAGGACGGACGAACGAGGGGTCGACAGCTTCTGGCTGGCTAGCTGGCTAGCTGGCAGTGTGGGAAAGCCAATACTGGCCAATTTAGGGCCCTCTTCCCCCTCTGATTGGATCATGGTTACCAAGCGAGTTCAACCTACCCAGGTCACTCAGACCCAGGCGCCGCTTCGAGTGTGAGGGCGAGTTACAGAATGAGATGACGTGGCAGATTTCAGCAGCGGAAAACCTATGCACAGATTCAAATCCTGTAAAACTTTAATGCATGGTCCGCCAACAGCCTAAGATGGACGAGTTACCTTGTCTGGTGACCAGCCCGTCTATCCCGATCAAGTTTGGGGTCTTCGTGCGCGATTCCTTTGTGGAGAATTACTGTACAGTGCATACGTGCTGTACCTTGACACCGCATCCTGTGACAGACTTGCATTCCTGGAAAGGTTGCTCATAAGCTCGCCCTCGTCGTCGGCGATGAAGCGCAGGGTGACGCCCATGGGGATGGGTACATTGCCTGGACAAAAACCTAACATACCGGTTCCTTGGGGGTTGGAGTTTCCCCTTCCAAGCTTTGCATGCATGCGTACTACGTCCTAGGTATGCGCCTGCACGGATAAGAAGAAACAGACTTGGCCACAAAGACATCATTGGCAGCGACGACGTATATGTCCTTGGTTCCTTTCGCCTTGTACTTGCCATAATCCCGGATATGCTGGTGGAAAGGCAAGCACACACGGGAGCAGCTCGTTCACAAAGACTTTCACCAACTATATGCTCTCCCCATCATCACCGTCGGGTTCGCTGGCAAAGTCACCCAGTGGAGAGGTTCGTCAGTAATCCACGCCACGCGATCCAATCGAGCACGATCGAGAACATACCCAAGACTCTCAATGGGCGCTCCCGCGCCACATAGATCGAACGCGTTTCACACCAATCGAGCATTCTTCTGATCTGGAACGAGACCCCGTCGGATGTGCACATTCGAGCCCTGATTCATATAGCGGATGAAGCAAGGTCGGGGGGATGACAGTACGGCGAAGAAGTATGGTTTGTAAAAGAGTGTCCTTCTCCTTCAAGTTACGCCTGGCCAAGAGCTGACCTCGGAAATCATTCCTGAATAACAATTGAACAATCATGAGCGAGCTCTCGTTTCCGAGCAACGTGCGCTTTCATAACCTTTACGGTTCATCACTGTCGGGTGGACATGGAAATACTCCAGAAATACCAAACGAAAACTTACACAGTTTGTTCGGTAGGTTGGTCTCCGTTTCCCCATCAGCTTCCAGGCGATATCTCCACTACTGGTACATGTATTCATAGTACTTTCACACATCGGAGACCGCGGTTTCAAGAGGCACAGCATCTGAATCGTGTGGGGATAAGTCGGCCAACTTCTTCCCAACAGTGCTACATATGGATCCTTCGCAAAGGTCACTGGGTAGATTTCGGCCTTGTGCCCCCTACATAGTCTCAGGCGTGTGCGCGTTCTGTGTCAGCGAGTGGAACATGACACAGGCACTCCAGGTGGTTTGTATAACCTACCAAAGGTGAGATACGATCCCCGACCGAATGATTTGAGGGGGCGGGGTATGATGGTTCGAGGGCTCACCACCTCCGCAACACCATTGTGAATCGGGTTACCGAAGCGTCGTCTCCTTCGAGAAAGATCTATCACGGAGATTAAGGAAGAGTCAATGGTAGGTCCAGAACATTGCGCCACCGACTCCAGGTGTGCCTGTACGTTCACGAACTCCGAGTTAGGGGGACCAGTGGCATAACACGCTCTGAGAGTCGATCCAATTACCAAGCGAACGAGCTGACCGCACAAGTGGCCATCGAGACGGGCATCACGGGTTCACGGCGGGGGCGATGACGGCCTGGGTCATGTTCTGCCAAGGTAAGAGTTCGACGGCTATAAAATGAACGACTCGACTCACACAGTACATCTCATCCCAAACCTCTTACCACAGTAAAGGTCTCGATGGCTCCTAATCTCACTTCCGGTAATTTCAGAATCGTCTCTCTCGAAGAGGGCAACCCCCCCGCTGGTGTCAACATCACACTTCCAGGTCTCCAGAGTGTCTATCTCGGCGCGCCCGTCACAAAGGTATGACAGTATTCCGTCTCCATCCAGAATGCAAGGCTCACCTTATTCGCTGTAGTGGGTAGTCAGGAAAGATGGTCCCGATACTTATCGGTTCCAAGTGGGCGGATATGGCTTCACCGGGGTGGGTGGCGACAGGGTCATCGCTTCCATCCATCCGGAACATGGCGTGGAGTGGGTCGCCACCTACCGGAAACATCAGGACGCATACACGTGAGTGGTACTCATTTTCGTGGTGATTCCGTGTTCCACTGAGCCGTTCCCTGTTCAGTATCAGTCCAGCCGACAATACGCACCACGGATGGACAGCCCCAGGCCCTGATGACGATTCCAGCCGTGTGGTAATTAGTTAACTTCTCATCCCTTGACACAGCACTTTTTTGATTGGTGTCGCAGATTCGGATCGAGATAATTAAAAACCCGCTCATCTTCCCCCCGAGATTTTTACCCTCTCAGTTGTTCAGGTTTGAGCAAATTCACGGATAAGAACGAGAGAGTCACGGTGTATGAAACGAGTGTAGTGGTATAAAGTTACCTTTTGTGTCATGTCTCAATGCTGTTGCCAGTGACAAGAGAATCGAGTCAGGGTTTTGTTGATTACACACCTGTGAAAGCGAAGAAAGAAATGTTGAAATTACGTATGCCAGAGTGCCCTTCTGACTGATGTTGATAATTGTCAAGGGCGACCGGGCGAGGAGCAGACAGGCCAAACCTGAGGTATTTGTCGCGGAAGATTTGGTTAGTAGTCAACTTCAACTTTCTAGGATATGGTAGCTCCATACTCTAGCGGGTGGGCCAACTTGGGGAATTTTCTCGCATTGCATTGACAACTTGACTAGTAGATTGGGCATGGCGAATCAACAGTATTACCTCTTCCAGACCTGATTGGATCATGGTAAGCGAGTCAAACCTACCCTGGTCACTCAGACCCAGACGCCACTTCGAGTGAGAGCGAGCAACTAAAAGTGAGGAAGATGTGGCAGATTTCGGCAGCGGAAAACCTATGTACAGATTCAAATCCGGTAAAACTGTAATCCCTGAGCCGCCAAGAGCCTGAGACGGCGAGTTACCTTGTTAGGTGACCAAGCCGTCCATGAGGTCAAACCGTCTGTAGACCCAGTTGGGTTTTCCAACGTATTAGAAACAACACCTTCTCCCGATCAAGTTTGGGATCTTCGTGCGCGATTCCTTTGTGGAGAATTACTGCACATGCATGTACAACGCATGAGTCTCAATCACCGCTGTGCCTTGACACCGCATCCTGTGACAGACTTGGATTCCTTGTCTGGCCTACGCGATCTGGGACAATACTGCTTCTGAAGTCACTGTAACAATCGCTTGTTCGTCTTCAACGGCAACAAGCTGGACCTTGTTGTCCTGCGCGTCAATGACATAACGCTGTTCCAACATGTAGCATGTTAGCAAACGTCAGTGCACGCCCGGCTTAGAGATCAGAAGCGTCAAAGATGAGTTCAAAATTGCTCATCAGCTCTCCTTTGTCTTCGGCGATGAAGCGAATGCTTTTCTGTTGGTGACGCCAATGGGGACGAGTGCATTACCTAGACAATGAGGTAACATACCAGTTCCTTGAGGGGCAAGTTTCTCCTTCCAAGCGCGGCGTATATGCGTATGTCCTAGGTAGGCTGTAGCGCGTGTACGGGGTAAGAAAAAACATACTTGGTCACAAGACATCATTGACAGCGACGATGTAGATGTCCTTGACTCCTTTCGTCTTGTACTTGTCATGATCCCGGGTGCGCTGAGGTACCTGAGAGCTGCAAGGGATCGTGAACGCGCCGGGAGCACCGAGCTAAAGTGCACAGCGACGATCAGCGTCATTTATCTCGAGACATGGTTACACATGCACAATGATGCACTTGCCGGTCAGATCGAGCATGACGTCGCCAATGTTCATCCGTTCCGCAGAGAGGGCAGTGGCCGTAATAAGGTGTGGCGCGCTGTGCGCGAGGTCATTGCGAAAGGTCGAGTGGCCATGATACCAATCATGTGATGCCTCGGACTTGCTGCTATCTCTTGGACGGAACAAACTCTTGTTGGTACCTATCAAGTTGTTGATTCATTGCAAGGACTTGTAGCTGTACATAGTATGTACTATCGCAGACGAGAGGCTAATAAAACTGGGGACATGTTGTCACGGTTGGAGTGCTGTTAGTGACTTGAACGGTGATGTGCAAGCTCCGAGTCTGTAGACAACCTTGGTCATCGATTATTCCATGACAGAGCCGATGTACTTACCTGCCCCGCACTGGGTTGGTGCCAGTCTCCTTTGCTCATTGCCCAATGCCAGTGCATTCATAGTGGTCGACACGTCAGCGAGTAGGTTAGAAAGAAAAAGTGAATGGTCACAGGCTCTGCTTTCGTCCAGAACCTGACTGCGAGGCCAAGCGGGAGTGCTTCGTCCATCGCAGGCCTGATTCCACTGAGACGTCCACTCGTATCGACTGTTCCAAGAAATTAGGCCCTTCAGCTTGATTTCAGCCGCTACATCACCCTGGCTTCTGACCCGCCTCAATCTCGGCAGCGTCAACAGACATGTCTACCACGGGTACCCTCCCATTCACGGTCAACGAACGTGTCCTTTGCTACCATGGACCGCTCATCTATGAAGCCAAGATCCTGAAAACCGAGATGTGGGACGAAACCAACACCAAACTCGCCGGCGTCGGCCCACACTTTTTCGTACACTACAAGGGGTGGAAGCAAACGTGCGTCTGCCTTGCCCTTCTCCTCGCTTCCTCGCTCTCTCCGATACGTTTATTTCGCCTGTTCTTGCTATTCTATATCTCCTTCCCACAGTTTATCACGACGAGCAACGCATGAGTCTCGGACTGATCAACCGTCTTTTTCTATAGATGGGACGAGTGGGTCCCCGTAGCGCGTCTCCTCAAGTTTAACGAGACCAACGTCGCGCTTCAGAAGGCGCTCTCGAGCCAGGCGTCCCAGGCAGCATCTTCTTCCGCGGCAGGGAGCAAAAAAGGTGCAGGGGGGAGTGGGTCCGGTGGTGCAGGTGGCGGAACTGGGACAGGGACGGGACGGGGTGGGAGGAAGGATGGGAGGGGAACGAAGCGGGGTAGGGAAGAGGTGAGTCTTCTTGGGCTTTCATCACGTGCGTAGAGTGGGTGTGCAGGTATGCTACGATTGTGAATCCGGTGTCGGGCGTGATTGGTCTCTCCCTTGGCGGTTCAGGGCCCGTGTCGTGTCGTCCTGGTTGCTGACTGGTCGGTTTGATGTGGTAGGACGAAAACAGTCGAAAACCGGAGATGAAGCTGAATGTCCCGGAGGTGCTCAAAGTGCTTCTTGTCGATGATTGGGAAGCTATTACGAAGAATAACCAGGCACGTCTGTCTTTGATTGAATATATCCGTCTCTCCCACTGTCTAAGCATGTCTACCCTCCATCCCTGTTACTCCTTTCGTGGTGTCGCAACCCATGGTATTGTGAATGTAGCTGGTCCCGCTTCCTCGGACGCCAAATGTGGTCGAAATCCTCCAAGAATTCAAAGACCATGTCGCGAAAATGGGTAAACAGACGAAGTATGTGACCCGCCTGGTGCCTAGTGACAACCTCCTTACTTGGGTTCGAAATAGCTTGCGTGATCCTGACCTCGTTCTTCCTACCATCATCTCTGGGCTTACCGTGTACTTTGATCGTTCCCTCGGTGCAAACTTGCTTTACCGCTTTGAGCGCCCTCAATATGCGGAGATGCGGAAGGCATACGTGACTGGTCCCAAAGTACTGGTTGGGCAAGAGAAGGACATGAGTTCGATCTATGGGGCGGAGCACTTCTTGAGAATGTTGGGTATGTTCTCAATCGGATCGCGTGGCGTGGATTATTGACGGGTTGTTTCAGTGAGTTTGCCACAGATGGTAGCCAGCTCGACGATGGATGGGGAGAGCATAGGGTTGGTGAAAGACTATGTGAACGAGCTGCTCTCGTACGTGCTTGCCTTTCCTTGTCTTGTCTACACGGGCTGGCTCAGGAAGCACACAGATTCCTTGTAACTGAGCGTGATAGGTTGTTCCTTGCAGAGTATCAAAGTGCGAGTTTGCAGTATCAGAATATCTCGCGGTCCTAATTTATCTTCACTGTGGCTTTAATCTCGCTGGTTAATCTTGAGCTTGACGGATTTACAGTACCATTGCTACTAGCTAAGCTGCTCAGGCACGTGATGTTTGACATCATAGCATTGATATAAAGATCGCTCGCGCTCCAAGGACTCCACTCGACCTTTTGCAATGACTTCCATTCTCACAGGTGCAGCCCGCGCAGCCCACTCTGCCGCAGCCACTGTCCTTTCTGCGGGACAGATAAGTGTCGGCGACGAGATCCCCGCAGTCAATGTCAAGGAAGATAATCCTGACCAGCCTTTCACACTCGATCTGAGCGGCAAGTGCATCATTGTGCGTGTGCAACCAAGTCTCGAGATAAATGACGTTGATCGTCGCTGTGGACTTTAGCTCGGTGTTCCCGGCGCGTTCACGATCCCTTGCAGCTCTCAGGTACCCCAGTATATCCGGGATTATGACAAGTACAAGGCGAAAGGAATCAAGGACATCTACGTCGTCACTGTCAATGATGTCTTTGTGACCAAGTATGTTTTTTCTTACCCGTGCACGCGCATACAGCCTACGCATATACGCAGAGCTTGGAAGGAAAAACTTGCCCCTCAAGGAACTGGTACGTTATCTTTTTGTCTAGGCAATGCACTCATCCCCACAGGGCATCACCAAACGATAGGCGTTCGCTTCATCGCAGACGACAAGGGCGAGTTTACGAGCAACCTTGGACTCATCTTTGACGCCTCCGGTCTCCTCGGGTCTCCGCGTTCAAAGTACGCAGGACGCTTCCTGGATTACTCCAGTCTTGCTAAACCTTGCACTGACGATCGCTGGCATGCTACACGTTCCAATAGCGTTATGTCATTGTTGCGCAGGACAACAAGGTCCAGCTCATTGCTGTTGAAAAGGAACCCGCGAATATCACAGTGACCGCTTCAGAAGCGGTCTTGTCGCCGATCGCGTAGGCCAGGCAAGGAATGTAATTACATCACAGGACGCATTGTCAAGGCAGCAGTCATTGAGACTCGTGTATGTATTGCGTACTATGCATGTACAGTGGAATGGGACCTGCGAAAAATGTCAGTCGTCAGATCGAATGACACTCGGTATTCTCCATTTGTCGTCTTCCGTTCAAGTTCACGCGGCTTCAACAGGATCTGCGGACCGAGCTCCAGCGTATTTCGGATCTCGACATCCAAACCCTCGAAAAGTTCAATGGTCGTAACGAGACTCTGGGGAACTAATTCCAGGGACAAGATGGCCGCGGCTTGACGTCCAATACATGGAAGCGGCTTCGACATCGTCAGCAACTTCACTCGAAGTCTTGCACTGGCGAGAGGAATAAGTTTGATGCTAACCGTAAGGTCCGTTCTGCCTTGAACCATCTTGGTGATAACACCAAATTTCCACTAAATACATTTTTCAGACGATGGTCAATGGATCGCCAATATCTTCAATGGTCACACCATTGGCCGCAATGTTGTCTCTTGGGCGCCTGCAACCCACCCTGGCTCGCTCGTCAACCCGGAGCGCCAATCCCTCCCGCGCCTTTCAAGCGTCTCGCCAGCGCCGGCTGCGACAATCTCGTCAAGATCTGGTCTTTCCGCGAGAATACCCAGACGTGGGTCGAGGAAGAGACACTCGAAGGGCACGGAGGTTGGGTGCGCGATGTCGCGTGGGCGTCCAATATCGGACTTCCGAGGAGCTATATAGCCACGGCATCGCAGGTACGTCTCGTGGGTAGGGTGAAACATAGATGTGATGCGATCCTGATATTATCTCTACCTGGTCGTGGGACAAGCCTGTGCTTATTTGGACAAAGGATACCCCGACCGCTGCGTGGGTCAAGACGGCTCTCGACCCGTCCCCGACTGCGTCCCAGAATACGCCATCAACACCGGGTAAGTTTCCTGATGTTGTTTGGCGCGTTTCCTGGAGCCTCACGGGTAATATCCTTGCTGTGAGCTGGCGACGGCAAGGTGACGCTATGGAAAGAGAACTTGAAGGGAGGCTGGGAGTGTGTGAGCGATGTGAACAGTTGAAGTGGTTGTGGATCATCGGGTCGCGATACAACTTTAGAAAGTTCAATTCTTTAAAATATGGATTCGCACCACAAGTCTCAGATAAGATAACTAGTGGGGACAGGAATGCACTGGCTACATGGCTCTCCTCCGTCACAGACTCCACACGTGAGTTATGATTATTTGTCCTTGTTGTCCGGTCTCGAGACATGCAACGCCGTCGACTGCGCATGCCCATTCTTGTCTTGACATCAAGTGCCCGACGGCCGACTTCAACACAGCAGCGAGCTATGACGTTGGGTTCAGACAGCGGAAATGTGGGCCAGGTGGGTAAAGGTGTCCCTGTGCCACGAGGATGGAGAAGCGTGTGGTATGATGCAAACTAGATTATAAACGCTGGACAGGACATGGGTAAAGCGAAACAGCACTTTGCTCAACCCTGTCCGTCCCATACCCGGCAGACACAGCAGAAATGCGTGATGGAGTCTGTACAGCGTACAGCCCGTTCGTCCCGATAGTTCACGCGTCAAGTTGGTGGCGATTGTTTTGGATGGCATCGTACAAGTTCGACTCTGGCCCGTGTCAGAAATTGCGCAGAAGTAGTACAAGCAGCAGAAGAAACATACAACGGTGGACCTATTCCTTGGCGCTTAAGAGATTGTGAGGGTGGTACGACGGTGGCCGGCCTCTCTGACGCGCCAGGGAAAACGTTGCCGATGGTTCTTATATTAGAAAGTGAAACACCAAGTCATCGATCTATCAGCTTAATGAGTTATTTCACCCGGACGTCTTACCATCGGACGACCCCTTGTTTGAGCCCCTCGTTGTAATGCACATGTCCCTGGTAGAACGGAATAGTGGACGGGAAAGAGGGGATGCGACAGCAAACCTGCCTTGCCAAAGTTCTTGGGTGCCTTGAATACAAGGACAATGTTGTGTCAGATAAAAGCCAGCGACAGGTCACTGGTGTCAACCTTTGTGTGGAGAGTCGCTGAGAGGTTGTACGATAAGGATACGAAGAAAGGGGAGCGCCGAGAGAGTGGTGTTCCAGCCCTAGTCTTAGTGGGCATGAACATGCCATGTGTCTGCTTCGCTGGGATATCCAGCATCTTGCCTATGTGGATTGGAGGAAACGAACAGGTGGGGACGATGGCTGCAACTGATCACGGCAGATCATTCTGTAGAGAATTGAGACGTGAAGCGTGTGAGGTGGACGAGAAGACCGCGGCGCAGGATAAGAGGTGTTCGTGCGGGTGACGAAGCGTGGTGCGGGATCAAACGAGTGAGCTGTCAGTCTCGCAGATAGCCCCTTGTGCGCGTTCGCGGAGGAACAATTCTTCGTTTGAAAGACTGCCACTGGCACGAACAAGCGCCGAAAACACGAGGCGAAGAAGCATTGCACGGGTCTATATCAAGCAAAGACAACGGGGAGAAGCCGCACCTTCCCCGTCGACTCTCTCTATTACCCTGCTACATTGTCTCAATAATCACCACGTCGCCAACAATGACCGGTACGTACTGACAAGTTGGTGCTGCGCTGGTGCTCACAGTTGGACAAGAACACCGTGGCCCAATAGAAATCGAGGTCGGTTTGCGGTTACATGCGGTGATATTTTCAGCGGATGGCGAGTACGTCTTCAGCGGTGGTCTGGGTGGGGTTCGAGTGTGGCGAGTGCAAGACGGTAAACAAATCGCAACAATGGAAAGGGAGGATATCTGGTGTCTCGCAGTGTCCAACGACGGGAAATGGATCGCAGCTAGTCTCGAAACCCGACGTTCCGTTTTAGGAAGCGCAAGGGCTACGCCCGAAGGAGACGCTTCCAGGAACCAGAATTCCTAGGATAAGTGTTTGGCGGGGAATCACGTTTTTCGGGGTGTGATTGGCAGGCAAAATCACAGTCGAAGTGTGACTTGGCTGTGCCCCCTCAATTGACGGGAAATGTCCTTT
>JBBPRR010001381.1:0-11103 GCA_038093115.1 Hortiboletus flavorubellus | reverse complement strand
TTACTTGGACTACTCGACGGGACCCAAACGAAGCCAAACGGGCCATGGGACCCGTGGCGCGCAGCCGCGTGGATGCGCGACGACACGGAAGCACAGTACATGCTGGCGACCACCACCCCACCGTCCATTTGGGACCACACCGACTTAACGACCGCTCATGAATATTTCGACTACCTAAGCAAGCTATTCGACAAGCCGACTAATCTAGCGCCACAAGTGGCGGCGCGGGTACCTACAATGTACCGCGGGATCTGTCAAAAGTGCGGCAAGCGCGGCCACAAGGCGCGCGAGTGCGAAGGAGTCGAGACCGGGTCCGGAAGTGCCAAGGTCGAAGGTCGGCGCGACAAGAAGCGTTGCGAGCCGAAACAAGAGGGCGAGAAGCCACGTGGGAGAGTTGACGAAGGCGCAGCCGCAGCAAGTGGACCGGGCACGGAGACCACGGACCAAACCGTTGACGGCGTAGGCCTCGCGACCCCGGCGAGCAGCCCAACAGCAGGTCGGGAAGTCAACAACAAGACTGTCGACACGACGAACCCAGATGCAACATGTGCTGAGCCATCAGAGCCGACGGACGCATTGCGGAACCCACAGGACCAGCCGCTCGAGGTACGAGCAGGCGGAAAGGTCAAAACGGCCGACGAACGAGCCGAGATGACAGGCGAAGAGAGCGGTGAGATGGCTGAGGCAAGTGGGCGAGTGACTGGAGCCAGGAGAGCTACCAGCGAGGGACCCGCTGCACGGAGCAGCCGAGACGATCGTGGCGACACCGATGTCGACCACGCGCGCACCAAGCCCAAGGGGACCTGCAGGGACACTGGGAAAAGGGTTAGTAACGAGGAACAGAGTCGAGCGCACGAGCACGTCGACAGTCCCGCAAACGGTCAGGTGGAGACGTCCGAAGACGAGACCACCACGACACTATCACACACACCTCAGAGCATGCCGCTTGAGGGGGAGCGTGCAGGTCAGACGAGCGGCAGCAGGGAGCTGACCGCGCATGAAACGGACTGGCCGACGAAGACCAGCGCGAGCGCATGAAGCGCGTCACGCACCCACCCCGACGAAGACGCCGAGTCGATGAACGCACCCAGACCGTCAGACAACACTGGGGATGCGACGGGCGACGATGAGCGTCGTCCAGACGCACCCACAGAGCCGCCTGACCAGCTAGCGGGCACGAGAGGTCGAGGTGGTGAGGTGCGGGTCGAGACGAGGGTGTCGGGGATGTCGAGAAACGCCGAGGAGGGTGTGGGCAGCGACGACGATGAACGTCGAGCTGGGAAGCCCGACGAACCACCTACCAGGTCCCGAGTCAAACCGCAAGACCGCGGCGGCATCCAGGTCGAGCCAGGTGGCAAGACCGGCGAAGTCGATCCAAGTGAATGCGCCATGCATCAAAGCGCAGACGCAGTGGACGACAGGGAGACGGCAGAGGTAGCGCAGGTCGAGGCTGCAGAGGAAGCGCCACAGGTAGCGCAGGTCGAGGGGGAGAGTGCGATGACGCACTGTAACGCGTCGATTGCGGGGGAAAAAGGAAGTGCCAGTGTGCACGTACGATCGACAGCAGCTGATGAAGAAAGTGATCAGCGCAGTGAAACAGCAGTCGACAACGTACCAGAGAAACCCCCAGAGCCTCCACCACTATGTCCCAGCCCAGCCAACCCATCCGCGCGAGAGATCGGACCCCCGAGCGTCGAGCTCGAGGGGGAGTGGCGAGTAGCAACAAGCGCCGACGTCGAGCGTACCGCAACCGAGACGGACGCGTCGGGAGCGTCGGGACACGTCGAGGACCCTAGGAACCGGCCGAGGGAGCTGCGGAACGCGTCAGAACACGAGCGTGCACGCTCAGAGCAGGTAGAGGGAGGAAACTCACCTATGAGACCTCCAGACAACCCAGACAACCCGAGCGGCGAGACGGGCGTACCAGGCGACCTCCAGGGCACCCAGGGACGTGCCAGAGCCGATAGGGAGGCGCGCGGCAGCGAGACGATCCTGCCAAGTCGAGGTACCGGGCCAGGAGGCCATTTGGGCGAGCTGGGAGATCCGGGAGACGTCAAGGTCGATTCGGGCGGCCAAGAGGTTATCAACCGCGCCAAATACAATGGGACACGCACCATGAGCGACGGGAATGCGCGCGTCGCCGAAACGAACGCGCCACGTCGACATAAGGACCCAGGAGAGCCAGAGAGCGAGCAGGAGGAGTCCAGTGACGAAGAAGTCGATTGGGGCCGCCCAAAGGTTATTGACGGCGGCGGATACAATGGGAATGATGGCCAGACGGATGGCGCAATGAGCGGAACACGCCGTGACTCAAAACGAGTCAAAACGGACCCGCTAGCTGATACCAAGGTGAGTCAGTGTCGACGTTACAAATACGATACGACAGACGCACCTAGGCCGTCCGCACCACCTCCTGCTTATCCCAGGTTGCCCACCGACTATCTGGACCCACCGCGCCGCCGAGGACGAATCAAATCGCATCCTAGAGGAGTCAGTCGGACCTGAGCGAGGAAACCGCTCACCACATTGTTCAGGCGTATCGAGGCCGTATCGGGCAGATTGGACGCACCATAAAGGTTGTATATCAACTCAATATATTGTAGGATCAACCGCACATCACGATATGTGAAGACGGTGGCACCGAAGTCGATCTAGGACGAGTGTGCGCCCAGTGATACAGCAAGAACGCAACTGCGCTATTAGCTGAGCCGCGACTTGCCATATATGGACACCGCTCGAGCGCAGCACGCAGCCACGCACCACTTGTCAATACGGACAACATTACATTTGTTTTTGAAGATACTTTTGGTATATTTCTTTTGATCTTACCTCCTATTCTGTTTGGACAAACACTTACAGCTAACAGTTAGCCCCTTGTATTTGAGGGGGAGTGTTGGATTCTTGATTCCATATTTGGTATTACTTGCTTACTTAAGCAATACCTTACATCGGACCATTTACCTTTAGTCTTACTTAGTGACTTACTGAGTATTCTACAGGTACCTACTATCTTAATATCATAGTGACTTACTGAGTATTCTACAGCATACCATGCAGCACACTCCAATATCACATGATGTAACATAGCTTCCCACTTCCTGGACATCAATATGAACATTTCCTGACATGGACACCATGGAATATTACTTGACCTTACACTGTACTAGTATAATACTCATGATAGAGCTTCTTTCCTTCATACCACGCAGCACTGCCCAAGGACCCCAAAATATTTTTGGTGACGAAGAAACAGCAGCAACAGCAGCAATAGCAGCACAAAATGACAACAAGACCCCACCACCAACCAACCCCAGCTACAACAACAACCTACTCACTAGTCCCCCCTCCCTACTTAATTGCTCTACTCCTCCCTATCCTTCTCATCGCCTGGGCAGCAAAATACCTAAGCGCTAAGAATCTTCCCGCCACCTATTACCAAAAGGAACGCATTACTAATATGCCGGTGTCGGTGTCTGCCCTAGGACCATCCAAGGCACCCACCCCCTCCCAGACAAGAAATGGGAGCAAAAGATATTACATCCTGCAAAATAAAACAGACGATGAACTAGACAGGGAATTAAAAACATCTGCTGGACCCAAATCACCACCAGATGTGGTAAAAACCCTCCAGTCGTTTGGCCTAGACATCACAAGCCCCGATGATGCCGACCTCCACCTCCTCACCAGAACCATCAAAGAGCTAACTACCCAAAGCCCTGGAGCATGGGCGTCGTGCTGCAATATCCTAAAAGCCGTCAGTGTGCTCCTGAAAAGAATAGCTGACGACCCACCACAGATGTACCCCCTCGTGGAAAACGGACCAACCAAACACCAAGAGGAAAGAACTGACCACGTATGCCAGATGGACAAAAGGATGGGCTACCAGGAAGACAAGATCAACACCCTCACCAACACCATGGAGAAGATCATGGCACTAGTACAAAAGATCAGCGAAAACACCAACGCGCCAGCACAACCCAACCTGGGGCCAGCGACAGCAAAACCAACATACGCATCCATGGCCCACACCACGGTCCCAGCGAGACACATGGAGGTAATAACGTGCAACGAAAACAAGACGAGACAGATCCTTGTCAAAATCCAACCTGACCACATCCAGAATCTAGATGAATGTACTCTTGTCACAAAAGTCAATCTGGCACTAAAAGAGTGCGTAGACCCCCCCCGAGACGCTGAATTCATTAGCACCAAAAGGGTCCGAGAGGACACTATACGATACGAGCTAAACATAACGAAAGGAGCCTTGTGGCTCAAAATAACTGAGAACGCAAAAGAGTTCACCGCCAAGTTCAACGTTGACTCAAATATAGTAAACGAAGCGGAAAGATTAATAGCAGAGTTCGTCCCAATCACCCTAGATCCCACTAACAACATCGTCATCAGGGAGATCGAGCGCAGATCAAACCTCAGCGAGCGGTCGATCTCATCCATAGACTAGATCAAACCCGCCAACCGCCACAAACCTGAACAGAAGGTCACTTTTGCCATAATACGAATCAACAGCACCGAGGACGCTAACAAGGCCATACACAACAGATTAGTCATCGAAGGGAAAAGAGTAACCCTCAATAAAGTGCACCCTGACCCTTTGCAGTGCTACAACTGCCACACTTACCCCACATCTTTTCACCTAGCGAAAAACTGCCCCAACACATGCAGATGTGGCACTTGTGGCGAAGAACATCCTGACCACGACACCCACGAATGCCTTGTATTCGAACCAAACGACCAGTTCTGCATCAGCTGCGACACAAAAGGGCATCCATCATGGTCCCGCAACTGCCTGGCTTTCATGGAAGAGAAGGGAAAACTACAGCAATGGAGAAAATCATCCAACTACTGATTTTTCCTGACAGCCACCGACCCCACCACATGGGAAGAACTCCATGCACCAAAACCTCCCATGGCCCCCCCTTTCCCACCTTCTAACACAAACAATCCACTAATGCCAACCTTTAACCCAACAGCCCTCACCCACATCCCACCACACGATGGCTACGGGCGAACTCACGAGAGGAACAACCACAGAAGCAATGGTAACCCCATCAGAAACACTGCACCCAAATAGCCTATGGGAAGAGGAGGACACCCATCAACCCAGACCTGCTCTGCCACAAGAGACCACCCACAAAATGAACAGAACCAACCCCGACAGACGCAAACGCGGCTTGACAACTTCGTACATGCGGCAAAAAAGAATAGAGATAGAGAGCAAATGCCACGAACCCTAAGCCCCATCCCCCCTAACTCACAATATGAACGCAACACTGACCAAACCCCCCCTTTCCACTTCTTCTTCTCCCCAGCCTCCATCTCCTCCTTCTCACCCAGCCGACCTATACGGGAGTCACTATCAAACGGCCAATGAATGCACAACCTAGCCAACCACTGGCACAGAGAAGCTCGATATGCATATGGCAACAAAACCTCAATAAGTCCAACACTGCCCAGCAACATTTCCTCAGCAACCTCGACCCCAAAATATATAACATTGCCGCCATACAAGAATCCACAATAAACTGTGTCAACCTCACAGTAACCAAGCCCCGATGGAGCGCCATATACCTGACTGTCCATGGAGCCAAAGATGCAACCCGCACGAGATCAGTGATCCTGGTCAACAAAAACCTGTCGAAGGACAGCTGAAGAACCATCCCGATCAAAAGCCCAGACATCACCGCCATTGAACTAACAGGCGACTGGGGAAAGGTACGCATTTATAATGTATACAATGACTGTACACACTCTAGAACGACCGACACCCTCGCCCACCACTTCGAAAGCGAGGAATGAAACAACAACAATCCCAGGAACAACCTAGTAGACGGCATCATCTTACTGGGCAACTTCAACCACCACCACCCCCTCTGGGACAACATAAACAACCACCACCTATTCAACAACGCCAACCTCGCAGCAGCCCAGCCCCTACTCAACCTAATTGCCGGATACGAACTGAATATGGCACTCCCTGGAGGCATTCCAACCTTAGAGGCACAAAACACAAAAAACCTAACATGACCAGACAATGTCTTTTGCTCCGCCCACATCAAGGAAGCGATCACCAAATGCAACACCGAGGAGACGGCTTGCCCAGTCAACACCGACCACTTTCCGATCATCATGGAACTAAACTTCACCCCCCAAATCGTCAGCCCACCAAAAAGAAGAAACTTTAGAGGTACAATCTGGGAGAAGTTTAAATCCACCCTCGAGGAGGAATTGCGCTCACAACCAAACCCTGCAGAACTGATCCAAACCAAAGAGGAAGCAACCAAACGACTCCGCCGACTCAACGCGGTCATCCAAACCGCAACCGAGAAAGCCGTCCCATTAGTCAAACTCTCCCCCTTCACGAAGCGATGGTGGGCCCCAGAACTTGTAGAAGAAAACAAGAACATGAAGAAACTTGCCCGGAAAGCACACCGCAAATGACACAACCATCTCCTACCAATCCACGAAACGTACTGCGCAGCAAGAACAAGCTTCGCAACACACCTAGAAAAAACCAAGGAGACCCACTGGAATGAATACCTAGAGAACGTCGACGATGGGAATGTATGGCAAGCACACAAATACCTCGTAGATGAGCTATCAGACCATTATCAATCATGTATCCCCAACCTACGATGTTCACCCACTAACGAACTTCTGAACAGCCAACCCAACGCCACCAAAAGCCAACTCCTGTACAAAACTTTCTTCAAACTGGCCCCCGATACGACACCAACATACGTCAACGATGAAGAATACCTGGTACCACCAACCAGGTTCACAAACATCACAGACGATCAAATCAGCAAAGCGATCAAGAAGCTTTCCCCATTTAAGGTGCCCGGTCCGAATGGAATCTGTAATGCCGTTTTTGTCAACTGCGCTGATGAACTCATCCTGCACATGGGACCCATTTTCAGAGCCACCTTCGACTTAAACTTCTACCCAGAGGAGTGGAAGTTGTCAACCACGGTAGTCCTCTGAAAACCCGGCTGCCCAGACTACTCAATCTCGAAAGCATACCGACCCATTGCCCTCCTAGACACCATGGCGAAAATCCTATCATCGTGCATCGCGGAAGATCTAACGAACATGGCAGAAAAACACCACCTCCTACCTGACACCCACTTCAGAGGAAGACCAGGTAGAACCACGACTGACTCCGTACACCTACTAACAAAGTTCACACATGATGCATGGGCCCACCTCAAGGATAAGTACGTATCGATGATCTTCCTAGACGTCAAAGCCACCTTCCCAAGCGTTGTCGTAGAAACACTCATACACAACATGAGGAAAAGAGGCATCCCTAAACAGTACACCAACTGGTACAAAAGAAGACTAGAAACACGCAAAACGGCCCTCTCCTTCGATGACTTCCAATTGGACCCCTTCAACATCCCAATCGGACTAGACCAAGGCTGTCCACTGTCCCCCATCGCCTTCCTCTTCTACAATGCTGACTTGATCAGGCTAGGAGGCAACCACCACGATATTCTCACCCTGGGCTTCATAGATGACACCACATTCGCAGCAAGAGGAAAATCCTTCAAAGAAGCCAATGAGAAACTCCTGGAACTCATGAACTGACCAGGCAGAGCTCTGGAATGGAGCGCATCGCATCGCACAGAATTTAAAATAGACAAGACATCTCTCATCTGCACTACTCGTAACAAAACGGCTGACCCACTCAATCCAGGTTGCCACTCTCCACCCACGCGTCCACCAATCATCATCAATGGCCACCGCATCAAAGCCACTACCACCTGCAAATTCCTAGGTGTCATCATAGACCAAGAACTATGCTTCACGTCCGATGCAGCATACACCATTGCGAAAAGAACCAAGTACGTTCTCGCCTGCAAACGCCTTACTAAAGTATCAAAAGGGGTCAAAATGCGGATGATGAAAAAACTATACGAAGCGGTCGCAATACCCAAAATGCTATACACAGTCAAAGTCTGGGGAACGACAATGTTACAAAAAAGACCGAGCAAGAGAGAGAAAGGATGGAACACGAGAGGCTTCGCCAAAAAGATGGAATCAGTCCAGCGAGTAGCAGCCTCCCTCATCACAGGGAGCATGCGATCATCTGCCACCGACCTCCTCTTCGCACACGCTGACTTACTTCCCATCCCAGCCCTCATACGAAAACATATTGGCCGAGCAGCGCTCCACCTTTCCACCTTACCACCATCCCACCCATTACACAAGGAAATAAAATCCATGCTCTGAGGCAGAAGGAGACATAAATCCCCCCTCCACCGCATAACAGAAACCTTCAGGCTCAACTCCGACAACTTCGAAACTATCATACCAGTGATCGTCAGCCCAAAATGGATGGCCAAAGTCCAGATCCAAACCAAGGACAACCCCGAAGCAGCCACAGCACAAGATGCAGAGGCAGAAAGAATGGACGATGTTTGCATCTACTCAGATGGCTCAGGACAGAATGGCAACATAGGAGCAGCGGCGGTTCTCCGAAGAAAGGGACGCACAATTCAAAGCATATGCATGCACCTAGGAAAGGACACAGATCACACAGTATACGAAGGCAAAGTCGTCGGTCTAATCCTAGCAGTAGAGCTACTAAAAAACACACACAGGGCCCGATCGGTCTCCCTCGCCCTCAACAACCAAGCGGCAATCCTCGCTTCAACCACCCAGAAGTCCAGCCCCGGACAATACCTATGGACCATCTTTCATTCCAATCTGAAGAACGCCATGCGCACCCACAACATCGACCACATCAAAATCTGATGGACCCCTGGTCACATGAATATAACAGGCAACGAACTTGCTGACGAGGAGGCCAAAAAAGCAGCTGCAGGAGAATCCTCGCCCCCACACCAACTACCCAAACAACTCAGACAGAAAAAATGCCAAGGGCAAACCCTCCCCCACAGCAAATCCACTGCCAAGCAGGAGCTGAATGCGAACATCAAAGAGTTCCACAAGGAGATCTTCATCCAGTCCAAAAGAGCAGGACAGGCACTCTCAATTGACTCATCGCTCCCATCCCCCGCTGACCTGCACAAAACTAGTTTCATGCACACACATAGCAAAGCAGTCACCCGAGAAACAGAATCTCCACAGCTCCCTGTGGACAATACCCTTTGATACCATTGTTATGATCGGTATATTCCTGTACCCCTATGTTCATTGGACTTAACGTTTTCTACGCTAACAACAGACAATCTTATCTTATATCTTATCTTGATTCCATTCACCCTTATCTCGTGTGTCATAGTCATTGCACTCCCTTCACTTTGTTTTACGCACGAGACTTCTCATCCTCCCCGTTCCACATTATGTTTCATCTCCGTCTCTTTTATGTTTCACCATTTCACAAGAAGCGTTTGATCACGCTTCTATTCCATTCCTTGATACACGCATTTCACTTGTGTTACACTTCTCTTCCATTCTGCCACACTGCATGTTCGCCTCATGCGTTTCACTTCCGTTTCACCCTATGCCCTTTTCCCCTTTTGTTCCCAAATCGTTAGATACGGTCCCAACATGTACATACCTCTAGTAGGTACTTAAGGCTCGATGCCAGCGCCAGAGAACTCCAGTCTAGTTCCCTTGGTGTTTTCCCCTAAAGCACTATAAAGAAGGACTCTATTGGCCTGACAAGCCTCTTCTCTTTACGCCCACAAGTCTACCGCTATCTTTTGGCAACCTAAGGGAGCTACGCTCTAGGATTGTTTCAATCATAGGGAATGATAGCCCCTATCATGACCTATATACCCCTATTTTTCCAGATTTTTCCACCTACTGGTTATTGAGATATTCATTAATCTCTTTAGTCATATCCTTACACTTGCAAATATGTACATAGCATACTATTTCTTTGATTCCTCTTTATTTATCTGATTACTTAGCTAAGTGCCAGTGAGATGAAGTGATCATGTGACCCTAGCTACCATGTGACCTTGTCCCCATTAGTCTGTACAGCCCTGCACAGCATAGCCAGCCTCTTTGACAGAGTACTCCAAATTTGGATTCCTTTGCTCAAAGTGCTTCCCCTTAGTGTGCCTGGGTTTGACAGCTTGTGCCTGGCATTAGTAATCGATTGTGCCTTAAATTATAAGCCACCAAGCCTCCTGATTGGCTAGCACAGCCTCCTATATTTATGTATATAAAGGGGAGCATTTTGGCCTACAGGGGGAATATCATCTTCTACCTCAGATAATCTCATCTGATAAGAGATCCCCTGGAAACCTCATAAGACCTAATAAGGCAGGGTACCCCAGAGCGAAGTAAATAGGAGTTTAGATGTACTACTAGGCTATTAGAACTTGTACCTAAATAAAGGACAAGTTTCTAAGACTATCCTTTTGGGAGAAACCCCTTTTGGGCAACAAAAGGCATCTGGTCCCTATTAGTAAGCAACCTAAGCATCCTGTAGTACCAAATAAGGGCTACACTTCGCCTCTCTAAGCCAAACTTGCTTACTCCTTAGTTGAGACAATAAGATTGAGTTATAATAACCCTTCTGAGTCTACTAAGTGTACCGTTGTCTTCTTTCTAGATAAGATCAGTAGAAAACGCTTGAGAAAACGCTTACCAGACAACTAAATCTTATCTCCACGGATAGTAAACCTGTAGCGAGGTGAAGAAAGTACTCTTCCCTGGTCGAGCTGGTACTAGAAATAAGTATCAATCTCGTAGAAAGGGGTTGACTATCAGGCACGTGGTTCGTTCGTCAATTGTCAACGAGGTTGAGGGTGATTGGGGGTCAGCAAACTGTTGAGGGTCTGGCTTTCAAGGGTGATGTACAAATTGTACAATGGATAAATTGGGGGGATAGTCTAGTCAACTTTTGAGTTGCTAGAAAAGGAATACTATGTAGCAACCAGGGTTACTTCCCTAAGATGCACTCTCAATGACTTCCAATTAGCTCCAGTCGATAAGGAATGCTCAATTGGGTAGGTAGCATTGTCTTCCTTCTAGACAAGACGACGAAGAACCAACCAAAAATCGGTGGTCCCCAGACAACGTGTCTTATCTCCACGGGCTAGAACACTTTGCTCAAGGGAGGTATGAGTAGTCTACCCTTGGTGGAGTTAGGAGTAATGGATATAG
>JBBPRR010001380.1:0-11110 GCA_038093115.1 Hortiboletus flavorubellus | reverse complement strand
GATCATAAACTTTGATCCAGGACACTCGAGCGATGAAAAGCACACGTACGCTTTCGATTCAGCGATCTCGTTCTGATTGAGCACCAGATCGTGATTGATGAGGTCCGCGTCCTCATCCTCGTCTTCGTAGAATCCTTCTTCCTGGGCTTTTTTTTGAGCGGCTTGTTTCTTCTTGAGTTCACGTTGCTCAGTGCGTGATAGTTTCAGTTGCGCAGCGCCCGCGGTCGTGCCAGCTACGTTCTCTTTCTTGGCGTTCTCACCACGTGGCCTACACAATGACGATCATCAAATTGGATCCGGAACACTCAAGCCATGAAAAGCAAGCGTACGCTCTCAATGTAACGATCCCATTCTGATTGAACACCAGGTCTTGACTAGACGCGCCAGCCACGAGCATCGAGAAGAAGTCTTGGACCATATCCACCGCTGCACCTCTTTCGTCAGAAATTACCGCACCGCCTTGCTTCTGAGCGGCTCGTTTCTTCTGGAATTCACGCCGCTCAGTGCGGGTTAGCTGCGGTTGTGCTGCGCCCGCTCTCGCGCTAGCTGCGTCCTCTTTCTTGGCGTTCTCACCACGAGGCCTGCACAATGACGATCATAAAATTGAATCTGGGACACTCAAGCAATGAAATGCACACGTACGTTCTCGATGCAGCGATCTCATTCTGACCGAGTACTAGATCTTTACTAGACGCGCCAGCCGTACCGCCTTGTTTCTGAGCGGCTCGTTCCCTGTAAATTTTACGACGCTCGGTGCGGGTTAGTTGCGGTTGTGCTGCGCCCGGTCTCGCGCTAGCTGCGTCCTCTTTCTTGGCGTTCTCACCCCAAGGCCTACAGAATGACAACCATAAACTTGAATCCCGGACAGTCGATTGTTAAAAAGTACACGTACGTTCTCGATGCAGCGATCTCATTCTGACCGAGCACCAGATGTTGACCAGACGCGCCAGCCGTGCCGTCTTGTTTCTGAACGGCTCGTTCCTCGTAAAACTTGCGCCGCTCAGTGCGCGTAAACCGCGGTTGTGCGGCGCCCGCACTCGTGCTAGTTCCGTCCTCTTTTTTGGCGTTCTCACCACGAGACCTACACAATGACAATCAAAAACCACAGTCCCGGACACTCGAGTGAGAAGAAATACACGTACGTTCTCGATACAGCTATCCCATCATTATCGAGCACCACACCTCGACTAGACGTGACACCCGTACATCAGCACCGTCCGACCCAATCTCTTACGACTCAAGAGCCAAAGCGGCGCGCATTCTCACCTAAAGTCCCTACCACCACCGCGCTTGGTCTTGAACTTCCCTGTCCAAGAGGGAGCGAGTTAGATGGAGGAGTATATGCGGGGATGTACTTGCCTGATCCTCTGGCCATGGTTAACAAGGGGATGTGCGAGGGAACAGAGAACAGGTGCGGATGGAGTGGCGGTAGATATACCTACTAGTCAACCCCAGATTGGGACATCTGCATCACTCCACGTCACCAGACCAAGTGCCGCGCTGCAACCGCATGTTACATTAACTGATTGTGATTGATCTGTGTTGCTCGTCGAATCCGCATGGATGGCGTGGGGGACCCACAATGTTGGCCCCACAGTGGGTGTTGCTTGTGGCAGCGCAAAGGAGTCAACGGATGCCCGAGAGCCTTGGCTCCGTTGGAGCGTTGGGCAGTACTGGGTGTGTACCTCCAGTCGGCGTACTAATAGTATATCAGGCGTCCCAGTCGAGCTGGAAGCCTCTGCACTCGTATCCCCATTCTGCAATCCCTACCGGAGGTCACACGCCCTGATCATCACTCCACACCGCGCTGCGACCGCATGTTCCCATTAATTGATTGTGACTGAAAGTACAAACCGGGCGAGCGCGGATCCTCACGTGAACAGTCACATGACCAAATAACACTATCACGTGATATGTCTACTCGAACCCTCTGCAACATTTGCCGGCGACGGTGCGACGATGCTCCCGCCCGCCGTCGCCGAACAGCAAGCCAAGCTGGGCGTCTCTGCAGAGGAGAGCAAGGCACAGCGCATAAAGAGACAACAAGCCCGCTTCCGCGATCGCGGTGGGTCCGTGTCCGCTCCGTCCGTACGTCGTGTCGGGCATTGACAACTTGACAGCGCGTTCGTACCGTCCACCTCAAACCCGCTCGTGGACATCCTCCTCGCACGTACCGTCTCTGGTGAATCACCATCGAAGGCCCGTCAGGCATCACCGACACGCAAAGCAGGCGCGGAATGCGTTATTGAGCAACGTCAGCCTGTAGCTGGTTCGTCACCCATCTCGTACCCGAGTTTGCATTTTGAGAATACATACAGGGAGCTCCAAATCAAAGCGGCCGGCACCCCGCAAAAGCAGGGCGAAAGCCGTCGAACCACAAGGTAAGATCTGGCTTTTCCCGTGCTTAGTGTGACGCGCATAAACTTGGTTTGCTCTGCTTTCAGACGACCCGGTCTCAAAGCCTGCTTCAAAGCGTCGTGGAACGGCGAAACGCGAACAAAAACCACCAGGTGCGTCCTGCTTTCTACCTATCCTGAGATTTCTTTACGAAAGACCCAGATCCTGACACAGAGCAACCTCCTCCCGAAACCAAGTCCAAGCCCACATCGAAACGAAAAGGCAAGCCACGTACTGCTCCATCTACCTCGGACGGAAATCCGAAGACGAAAGCCAAAGCGAAATCAAATCCCCCAAAGGAGGTGGTGGAGGTGCTCTTGTCGGGTGTGCACTCTATCCTGTATGCAACCTTTTTGTACACTAATACACATGCATACAGATGACGACCAAACGCTCGTCGACGTCCCCCATAAAACTAAAGCTAATCCTAAGAGGAACATACGATACGAGGATGACGGTGAGATCGACGACGACGAAGCAATTGTCAGAAAACGGGTTAGACCCCATGGGGACGATCCGAAAGTATCCGGTACAAAGACTGTCACGCACATCAAGACAGAACGGAATGCTGAGGCGGGAAGTTCGGGAAGGAAGGTGGCAGAAGATGGAGAGGGGAGGACCCAGGATAAGAAGCAAGCCCGAACAAATGCGAAGAAACGGCTGGTATCGCGTGACGATGACGACATACCAGTACCCCCGGCTAAGAAAGGAAGGGTTGCGAACTCGACTCCTGTGAAACCCAAAATTGCCACCGAACCCGAGCCATCGACAAAGAACATCAAAAACGGGGCAAACCCCAAAGTCGCCGGTGAGGGGAAGGCAAAGGGCAGAGTTCGGCCTGCCCAGGACATCGCCGAACCAGTGGGGGACGACGACGAAGACGGGCCCCCCGAGCGCGTCGCCAAACCAAAGAAACGGAAAAAGGAAGAAGACAACTACGACGATCGGCCTCGGAAAGCCGTCAAATTCTCCGTACCAGGGTACGTCTCAGCTTGCTGTTCAGTAGACGCTTCACGTTGATAATCGTGCAATTAGTCCTCCCCACTCGTCATCCCGGGAGTTGAAGGAGAACCAATCAGATCGGAAACGCGGACGTGCAGCCAAGACTAGCTCCGAGCACGAGCCGGATGCACCGCGTTCCAAGTTGGCTACAAACCCGCCGCCTCGCGCAAAGACGCCAAAAGGTCCCCCGCGTGAGGTGCTCGAGCGGATCAAGGCGAGCGCGGCACGACATTTGAAGTGCCTTGACAGCGAACCAGACGAGCTGGATTGTCTCTCGTGAGTTTGGCTGGAGGACTTGGACGAGATGGATTCCCGGCGCTTTAACTCGTGTCCGGCCGCCAGTGGTCTGCGAACCCACATACACGCAGCGCTTTGACGCATCCTGGATGTTTATGCGTTCCATTCGCCCACTCCGGTCATATCCGACTATCCATGCCCGAATATTAGCCCCAACACTAAACACCATGGGAGGTCGACATGTGCCATCGATTTTGATCTTATTTCTGTGCTGCATTTTCGTCATGTATTTATTCTTCTGTATGTTGACACTAATGTTATTATGTACTTCACCAGTCATGGGGTAGATCGCAGAATTACTGATCGGATGAATTGGCGTATGTTGTGGCAAAGGTAACAAAGCAACGAAAAACTATACTAGGTAGTGTTAACCTTAGAATAAATAACAACAGTTCCCCAAACGGTCCACATCGGCGCCTACATATGTACTTCATCCGGTCCGTTGATCACCCTAATCGCGTCTGGATCCCACCCCGACTCATCGCCCCGATGTTTCAGTCGAGGGTCGAGGGTCTGAGCCTGCAACTGTTGGGGCGGCGGCGTAATGGGCGTCACGCTCACCGACGCGGACGGATGGACGTGTGATGACACGCCTTCCGTCGGTGACGGATCGTTCTCCATCTCGTCCGACGACTGCTCCTGCACGTCCATGTCCATGTCCGCATCGTCGTCGGCTGCGTGGTCGTGGTTGGGACCGTCCTCCTCGCTGTCAGAGCCGAGATCCATCGCTTGTTCGACGGACATGATCATCTCGACCTCTTCCTCGTCTTCCCCGTCTTCACCGTCTCGGTGTATGTCCGGCGATCGTGATGGCACAGACACCGAGGGTTCGAGTCTGCTTCGGAGTCCATGCCCACTTCGGTCTCGGTCGCGGTCTCTGTGGTGCGACGATGACGACGAGGGTTTGGACGACGCGCTCGATCTGGACTTTGATTTATCGAGTTTGCGGAGGACCTTGGTGATGTATTCCTTGGCAAACTTTTTGATCTTGGTCACTTTCTCGTCCGACAGCGCGTCCAAACGGCCCTCTTTATAGGCAGTCGATTTCTTCTCCTTTTCGGCGATGACGTGGGTCAGCTGTGCAGGGTCGTACGTAAGAACGAGCAAGCCAAGAAAGAAGACCAAACGCACCTCCTTGGCATACTTTTTGAACACGTCGTTGTCCAGCTTGCTCGAATACTTGCTCATGCACTTGACCACCACGGCGCCTACGAGTTTCAGCAACCTCTTCTCCTTATTCGCCTCCCTCTCCTCCTTGGACTGTGGTTTTTTCAGCGCCTTGGGCTTCTTGACCACCCCGGGAGGGGGTTCTACTACCGCGGGTGCGGCGGCAGCCAGTCGCGCAGCCTCGGCCTCTGCTGCAGCATTCGCAGCGGCGATAATATCCGCGATCTCTTTCTTCTTCAAGAGCTGAGGGTCGGGAGCGGGTTCCAGCGGGATCATGTACCCTTGCAGTCCCTGCAGCGGGGATGTGGGCATCCCGAATTGCGGCAGAGGCCGTGCAGGCCTGAACTGGAATTGGATATCGTCGCCCTCCCAGCGCGTTTTCTTCAAAGGTCGATGGTCGTGCGACTCGATGACGACCACGGACGGTAACTCTGTCATATCTTCCTCGCCATTCTAGGAAACGACATGCAATGCATGCGACGGTGAACAAATGGCTGCGACGTCGATGGGACGCTACGTACTGCCTTGAGACGCTTTGGTATACGGTAGGCTACCTCGAGGGAATCCCAGTATTCGAGAAGCTAGGGTGTCTGGTGTGAGCATGTATAGCCTGTCCACGGACGACACGAACTGACCTTGAGCGCCAACGACTTCATGCTCTCGTTCTCCGACTCTGCGCAAACTTGCACCGGAACTCTGATCTTGGAGTCGTCAACCTTGTTCCGCTGAATAAGAGGCCACTTGACCATGGCTTCGAGCGCCTTGGAGAAACGAGGTCTTAGATGAATCTGACGAAGCCTAGAGAAGACGGGAAACGCACAAGAATGGTGACCTCGACGTCCTTGGCGTGGTCTTGGAGTACGTTGGTCATGAGACTAAACCCGCGGAGTCGCATGATCTGACGTAGCGCTGCATCGTTCTCCGTGATCTACTCGTGAGCCAAGTCAGTTGCCGCACCGACGTTGAGCGTCCACGGCACAGCACACCTTTATTCGAGTGAGGAGCTTGCAAAGGACTTTCTTGCTCTGCGTCTGTCGGATTGCCTGTACGACCTTTGGAATATCCTTCTCGATCACAGGCTTGAGCTCAGGCTGTGAAAAAGTGTTCATGAGCAGACAGGATGAAGGACAAAGGCATGGGAAAGTACCATATAATCTTCGTCAAGCTTCTTGCTCTTTTTCCTCTTGTTGCCCTTGAGCCCTAATTTTTCCACCTCATCGGTGATTCCCAGAGCTGCAGCGCCAAGATTTAGATTGCAGGGATCTGAGAAGAGAAACACGTACCATCGAGAAGGAAATCGTCCATGCCACCAATGTCTGTCTGGGTCTTACCGCCAAGGAAGCCCACGCAATTCGGTTCTCCACAGTAACAAGGTTGTGGATCATGCCTGGTGATTACGAGCTACTCAATCATTGACATTCTGAAGTAGAAGTTGACGTACCCGTAGCGGTCTACGTTGTAGTTGAACGTCAACTCCTCGTCCTTCTTGATAGACCGACTTGCAAAGATGCCCATCCGGACGCGCTCGCCTACCTGCCATTTGGCGACGTAACAGTTCGGACTACAGCTGTGGTTTGCGAAACGGCCAATACCACCTCTTTTGGTCGCATCGATGTACTACGCCATGGAGAAGCATAGAGGTTAGTGAGATGCAAAGAAAGGAAACGGAAATACTCACTTCATCTTTTTGCAGCATCATAAAGTAAAAGTGCTTGATGCCTTCTTCGGCGTACTCCCGCATGCGCTTCATAAATGATGGATGGGAGACTACATCCCCGATGTACTCATAGATGAATCCACCCCTGTCATGTCGCATGCGAATCGTAAGTCGCTTCCGAATGGACGACGATAGTGGGGACGTACTTTGATATATCAGCGGCAGCCCGTAGCCCGTAACCCTTCTTTTCCGTCAACACGATCTCGATGCTTGCATATTCCTTCCGTTGAAACCTAGATTCGATGTTTTAGAGAGAGGTTGGGATGAGCGTGATCGATGTACCCACCGTTGATTCTGGCAGTGGGCCCGACACCGACAATCGTCTGGTAGACACTCCACCTGGGTAAGCCGATTGATACAATCCGAGCCCTGCCCACATGCATCCGACGGGTCATCGACACCTGAAACGGCAAAAAGGCGCCCGACCGCAGAACACCACCAGAAAGCAATCGGTTACTACGTATTCAAGACTACTGCTAAGAGGAGAGACGACAAAAACTGACCATGCTCGTAGACGCAATCACACGTCATGCTCTCCAGAGCCTCCCGTGAACGCCCGAGTGTGTTGTATTGGTAGTGATTTCCGGGGAGCTCGAAAAAGGTCGCTCGGGCTCCCTCCTCCGCACGGGGAAGGTCACCTATGAGCTGAGGACCTGCACGCCTGGGCTTCCCATTTGCGGGTGCTGGCGTGCTCGATTCTGACTTTTCGCACTTGAGTAAAGGGGGAGGTGAGGGCTCTGTCTTGACGGACGGTGTCTCAGGTGGGGGTTTGACATCGTCGAGGTCTTCAAGTTTTGGCGGACGGTCTACTGGTACTTGTTCATCTTCCAGCTTGACAACGTGGGTCAGTACTGGGGGAATAAGTGGACTCTGACGTTGAGAGGGAGGTTCGGACATGGTGGCAGTGGAACGAATGCACAACGCTGGTCAAAGCGTCAGGTCAACGACAAAATGAGTAACGATACAGCAACTAGCGCAACGTCGAGCACGACAGGGACGCTAGCGACGGCGTCAGCACCAGATAGGACATGAAAACGGAGTGATCAAGATACAGACCTTGTCCTTGTGTGAGGTAACTTCAGGGAGGGGTCTGGCACCAAGTCCGGCCCAAAGTCTGACGAAAACGTCAACCAACCGTGAAATGGCGGCCCCGTCGACTTCAAAAAAGCGAAAGCGCGACGACAACGAGGCCAAGGTCTCGTTCGCGCTGTCTAACCAGCCAAAATCGCAGCTAGGCCCTGTCCTCGGTGAGTAGCCAGAGCGCTTGCTCGTGGTCGTGCACTGTTAACAGTGTCTGTCGCCACCACAGTCAATTTTCCTGCTGTCAAACCACCAACGAACACCCCGTTCGACTGTTATCGTACAGAGAAGGCTTCTGCGGACGAGGACACCCATTTTGCAGAACTGCCTACATTGGTTGCTGGAGAAACCAGTGCAGTCGACTTTTTCTCTTCCTCAGAAAGCCGGCGGGCATCCGTTGGATCTCGGTGCGTCTCCAAGCGATTCTGTTGTATTGTCACCTCACTTAATCGTGCCAGGTATTTTGTTGCGGTGCATAACAAGCGCACCAAGACAACGACGATTCGCGAGGCACCCCTCCATGTCCTGACACATCAAGTCAAGGCTCTCAAGGCTCTCAAATCCGCACCAGTCTCCACCTTGCAGCGTCTTGAAGCTCGCGCTGCTCTGGGCGAGTCTTTTGGTACCAAGAAGGCCAAGCAAGCCATCAAGGCCCATGAACGAAACAAGGTGGATGTATCTGCGATGGAGACAGTTGCAGATCACCTGCAGGAGAGTATTCAACGAAATACACAAGCTTTACCTTCTAGGGGTACGTTCGTATCTATTACATTTCGAGAATCAAAATAATCGAGACACGTTCGACAGAGGAAGCGCAAGCAGCGGCCGACAGTACGCGCTTGATACCTCCATACAATCCAGGTGCCGAGACCCCGTCCGAAATCTACCCATTGCATAACATCATCCCGGAAGCGGAATGGAAGACTCTATCACCCTCGGCGATCATCCAAGCCAGCTCGAGCAAGGAACGGGCAGCCCTCCTTACATATCGGCGATCGAACTGGATCAACCAACACATAAACCTTGTTTGCTCTTCCCCGTCCCCAAGCAAGACGCACATGTGAGTTCTCCTCGATTCTTCGCTGCGAGTCATGGGGATTGACGTGCTCTGCATCACGATTAGCAAGATCCTGATGTACATCTCTATCCTGATGTCCTTCCGAAATCTGACTCTTCGTAAATTCGACAAGTCGACCATCTATGATAAGCTCTCCACCGTCCCTTCCATCATACTCGATGGCCTTGTGTCAAGATTCACGGAGACTCCGAGGGGGTCAACAGAGTTAGGGTTCCTCTCTGTTCCGGATCGAAGGCTCGATTCCACTGACACTTGCCATCCAGACCGCAATCGACATCTCAAACAGAGACATTGTTGCTCACGCACATGTTTGCGTTATGTCTCCGTATCGACGACTATGCAACGGACACGACGCTCATTGCGAACGACCTGAGTCAAAAAGTTGCCACGTGAGTCACCATTCTTTTTTCGTAGATCATCTTTAATTATGTCCCGCCGTTAGGATCAATTCGTTATTCAAGTCGCTGGGTTGTAAGATCAACAATATGACCACCCAGGGTCTTAAGCGACTCGGTCTTCCTGATAGTGCCGCAGATACGAAGAGAGCCGTACTCAGCACGCCACTGGAGTTCCCGAAGTCACGGGTCAAAAGACGCGGGTGAAGCCTTGAGTGGTGGGGGGGTAATGACTATGAGTTTCATGTCGTGTTCGCTCGCTAACATGGTGCCTTGTCAGGAGCACACGGGTGATTCTTTATGTGTGTACCGTCGCATCGCTAGATAAAAGGCATGGATACACCTTCACCATTGATTATCTGCCTCCGCATCCTCTGCGTGACCGATTCCTCGTTGCCCCCTGTTACCCCTCGATGCCTGACAACCGATGCCCCGATTGATACAACTGGAGGGCATCCCGTGTACAACACATGACGTGTCTTTCAATGGCAATCCCAGGCTGTCATTCTCACTTCGGTAAGGGAGGTGCGTAATGAACGGATCAATTTAATACGGCCTTCTCCGACGAAACGCTGATCTGTCTGATTATCGATGAACATGAGGTCACACATATATATTCCGACATTCCGCTGGCCACAAGGGCTGCTTGCGCCCCTCACGACCCACCCATGTCGAGCAACCATCGGGGAATCCAACATGTTGGAGAGGCGGTCTGTTCGGGGAGTACTTGACTGCCGCCACCAAGTTCTCCTCAAACAGACTGATTCTGCCAACGTTCTTCCAAGGGATGTTGCTCCAATCGATCGATTATTATCAGTGCAAATCGCACTGCGAGATTTATCGCGCGCTCTTCGACAAAGTACCCACTCTCTTTTGCACGCCTGATGTTGCAAATGCATGGATCGCCAGCGGACAAGTTCGATATCCTGTTTCAACGGCTCACATAGGTATCATCGTTCAACATGAGCGGTTATCCCACCAGGGGTATATGTCCCCCGCCCACGTCCCCACGCTGACTGGAAGTACACATCCGCGGGTAGTACTGCCCGAAGGAGTCAAGGCTTTCGGGCATCCGTCGGGACTCTTTTGCGCTGCCATGCGGCACCCACAGTGGAGCCAACCACGCGCCAGCCACACCGCCTTGTTTCTGACGCCGCTCAGTGCGCGTTAGTTGCGATTGTGCTGCCTCCGCTCTCGCGCCAGCTGCGTCCTCTTTCTTGGCGTTCTCACCACGCGGCCTACACAATGACGATCATAAAATTGAATCCGGGGCACTGCGGGGTCTGCCCCCACGCCATCCATGCGGATTCGACGAGCAACACAGATCAATCACAATTAATTAATGTAACATGCGGTTGCAGCTCCCCTAGGAACGGCTAGTAGGTATATCTACCACCACTCCACCCACACCTGGTCCACACATCCCTTTGTAAATCATGGTCAGAGGAACAGGCAAGTGCATCCCCGCACACATTCTTCCATCTGACTCCCTCCCTCTTGGACAGGGAAGTTCGAGTGGTGGTAGGAACTGTGAGGATGCACATCCCTCTGGCTTTTGAGTGGTATGAAATGGGGTCGGACGGTGCTGACTGTACGGGTAATGATGGGATAGCTATATCGAGAACATGTGTATACTATTTATCACAAGTGTCGACTGTCCGGGATTCAAGTTTATGGTTGTCATTGTGTAGGTCTTGTGGTGGGAACGCCAAGACAGAGGATGCAACTGGCACGAGTGCGGGCCCCGCACAACCGCGGCTAACGTGCACTGAGCGGCGTAGGTTCTACAAGGAACTAGCCGTTCAGAAACAAGACGGTACGGCTGGCGCGTCTGGTCAAGATCTGGTACTCGATCAGAATGAGATCGCTGCATCAAGAACGTACGTGTACTTTTTATCACTCGACTGTCCGGAATTCAAGTGTATGATTGTCATTGTGTAGGTCTCGTAGTAAGAACGCCAAGAAAGAGAACCCAGC
>JBBPRR010001379.1:0-11110 GCA_038093115.1 Hortiboletus flavorubellus | reverse complement strand
AGTTGGTGAAAGGCCCTCCAGTGGCGGCTGTGCCAGCCATTTCCAAAATTAGCATTTATGTAACGATGGTCGCACTTGCGGATTTGGAGTTGGTGATCAGTCGTCTGGTGGGCGGGGACCTCAACAACCTGGGATGGACGATAAGAACTCTAGGAACAACGCTACGTTATAACGCTCGAGCGGTGCTGCCATGTTCATAAGTTGACCCGCAAAGCCTTTGTGCACAGCAGATCGTTCTCGTCCATGGTAACTACAACGCAGACGTGATGTGATGTCCAACTACACTTGAACGGGGTGTAAACCAGACCATAGAGGTAACATGTCGTACGACCACGACTCGGAAGTCCAATACCACCCAGATCTATCGAGCCACTTGAATGTCACTTGCCCGCCTTCTTCAACCGTCTCCAACTTACAATAATGCCGCACGCCTATAGGAGTGTAGTGAACACCTTCTTGGATGTCGTTCCTTTGCATGCTATGACTGCGTTCACGATGACCACGAAGGGTGCTAAATCTCTGCGGAAGAAAGGTAACAACGCAAGAGCTCACCAGCGGACGAGGTGACGCATTGTGATATCTTGTGACTGTGCGTCTCCGACACGAGGACGGCATAACAGGCACCGTGATGATTGCAAAGGGGGTTCCTTAAAGACAGATAGCTCGGGCTGGATTGCTTCTATATACTCGTTGCTGACGACCTGCCAGTGCGGAGACTTGAGATACGACGTCTTCTCCATGTGAGAATAGGAAGTCGAATGCAACAGCTATCATTCGGCATGCGATACTCAGTCACTCAGATCGCTTTACTCGATCAACAAAAAGTCTCACCGAACCCTTCCAATTCCTGATATACGAATCGTTGCAAGACAGGCACTTCAGTCGCGCATTCTGCCGGTCCATATCTTCGACCGTGGCCACATTTGGATCCAGCCCGCATGCACGGACGATGTTGGGTGTATCTTCTAACCATTTAACTTTGAATCGGTCCTGGACGGGCATTTCACGATCCCAAGGTTCACCGCCAAAGAGCGGGTGAGCCATGCCAAAATACACATCGGGATACCAAGCGACAGTGCCACGCGTTTTAAACACTGCACAAGCCAGGTGTAGTTTGTCGGTGGGCGCTTCGAATGAATCCATAGACCCCTCGCTGCTTGATGACACGGCTCGACCACAGGGTGCTTTGCTAGATAATTGGGAAGGAATCTTGACCAACTCGGCAAGTTTGGCATCGAACTGCTTTCTCCACTCATCGACAAACACAGGCAGTTGTGCGAATGCAGATTCGAATGGTTTCTCACCCATTTCAGTGCCTTCGGGAGCCTTGACGATGTCTCGAAAAGGGGGGAAACAAGCGAGCTCGATCACATGTGGAAGAAGGTCGAAGGATGGCGTATTTGGTGACGGAGACGTTACGTAGGTATTATATTCGGTCACCAACAAGTTTCGACGTGGCTGGTAAACGGTCTTGTCTATTCGTTGAGACCTGAGATCGTCCATAGTTTTGAGCCGATCGGGCCACATCCGGGCCCATTCTGTTGTAGTACATGAGCACTAACACCAAACCATGCTTATATCACGAGCTGAAAGCTGACCTTTGTCCGTGAGCGGCTTGGATGTCTTGAAGAAAGACGCGCAGGATTCTTGGATCCCAAACCATCCAAAGTATGCAATCTCGGGTCCATATCCGTGCTGCTTGAGACGCTCGAAGATGCTACACCAGCTTGACATGAAATCATGACTGTAAGAAAAGGACTAACCTTTTACATCGCTCTTCCCGGCGCAGTGCCAAATCAAATCTGCGGTTTGACTCTGTCTCCCCCTCCCAGTATATGCATTGGGTTGCATGCTGTTAGAAGCCAATCAGGAGACAAACGAAAGAGAAGAAATGAGGTGAACCAGGTGTATAGTGGAATGCTGTTCCTGCTTATCGCTCAGAAATTGCTCCTTGTCGGAGGAGCGATTATACTCCTCGATGAACGACTCCAGCTGTTCCTTGTCAACCCAATTTTCTTTTCCTGTGATATGCTCCAGCAGCGTGACGGCCCGAACAACAATATCACATACCACCGTTGATTGTGAGCTTTTCCATAGGGAGGAAAGGGTGCTGGCGAATGATGTCCGGACATGAGGAAAAAGAGCGAAGCCTAGTTACGCTTGTGAACTCAATGCTCATACTAAAGCACATATTAAACCCTACCGTCCAACTCTGCACTGTGGGCAATACCTACGACGCAATTGCCAGAGAATCTTTTTCGCATGTTTCCCACAGCCCTGGTAATTATCTCAGAGTAATCCAAACGAGTAGACGAGTCTGTACATACATTGCAACGGGAGTAAAACACTAGATTGGCATACTCGGGTTCGGTCATGTCGGCTGGGCAGTCAGGCATTCCTAGAACTTGCCCCCGGCGAGCAGTCTTCCAGACGAACGCTGAAGCCTTGTCCATCAAAAGTTCTCGCAGAGATTTGCAGGTGCGTGCCAGGTTCAGGAGGTCTAGGGGGTGAATGTATGCGGCAAGCTAGCACCATGACGTCCGTCAGGAATCAGTCGAAATGGAAAGGAAGTGTGCGCACGAGGAACAATACGTCGAGGTTTAGTTGACATAGTTCGCCTGGCTTTCCTCGACGCTTCTTAGTTCGTGATGGAGCGACGGCGGCGTCCTGCGGTGGCGCTTGCCCTGAGTCGATTCTCTTCGTGGCTGCTGTTGTCTGTACCATCGTTCAACAGTTCAAGCTTCGACTTGAAGTTGCCGCGTTTCAACCGCGTTTACCATCGAATTTGAAGCCCCGTTGTGGCGGCTGTGCCGACCATATCCATAATTAGCAACCCCAATGGCTTTTGACTCGAGCCTATCAAGTGTACGATATGTAACAAGTTCCAAGATGCTGCTTTTCGCACTGAGAAGAGCGGGGATCCTGACCTGTTTAAGTACTACAGTACAGAAACGTCGGTGCGTCGTGTCACTCGTGCGCGTACGTTATTTCCGGCTTCTCTAGTGACGCCATCCTCTCCCTCCTCTCTCCCCATCGATCGCACGCGCACGCATAATACGAGCAATGGTTTTTATAACGATTTCCCCTCCACTTAGCCTCGATGCCGCTTTCGCTTGGGCATGCCACATGGGCGCACGTGTGCGCAAACAGATCAAATGCCACGGAATTGCAGAAAAACAATGACTGTTCTGTTCGTTGAAGTGCAACCAAGTGAGGGAAAACGAAAAGATCCGTGGCTGACCTCGATGTCGCTAGGCCCAGGGATGTTTATCGTTTGCGAGCGTTCAAATGTATAAAGTGAAGCCTCGGCTGTGTCTTTGGCTTCGCGCTGGTCTCACACTAAGACTCAGACTCAGTTCGGTATGGACTTGCAGTTGTTACTTACCTCGCTTACTAACTGCTAAGTGCGGCGAACTCCAAGTCGCCGTTAGTGGCGCGGGGCTGTAAAAATTCAGGCTCAATCGGCTTGGGCAATCGAACCCCCACTGCAAGTCCATACCGAACTGAGTCTAAGTATGCGACAACGACAAACGAGACGTGATGTGGTGTCCAACTACAAGTAAACAGGACGTTACTAAACCAGACCATAAAGGTAACATATCACACGACTACGAGGTCCAATAGCAGCCTCTATCGGGCCCCTTGAATGTTACTCGCCCGTCTTCTTTCACCATCTCCAATTTACAATATTCTTCCCGCAATCCTATAGGCATGTAATGGACACCTTCTTTGATGTCGTTTCTTTCCATGCTATGACTGCGTTCGCGATGACCACGAAGAGTGCTAAATCTCTATGGATAGAAAGGTAAGAACGAAAGAGCTCACCAGTCGACGAGGTGACGCATTGTGGCATCTTGTGACTGAGCGTCTCCAACACGGGGATGGCACAACAGGCACCGCGACGATTTCGAAAAGGGTTCCTTGAAGGCAGAGAGCTCCGTAGCCTGGATTGCATCCATATGCTCGTTGCTGACGACCTGCCAGTGTGAGGACTTGGGATACGGCGTTTTCTGATTGTGGGTACAGCAAATCGAATGGTACAGCTATCATTCGACATGCCATGCTCAGTCACAGATCGCTCTACTCGATCAACAGAAAGTCTCACCGAACCCTTCCAATTCCTAATATATGAATCGTTGCAAGGCAGGCACTTCAGTCGCGCATTCCGTCGGTCCATATCTTCGACCGTGGCCACATTTGGATCCAATCCGCACGCATGGACGATGTAAGGTGCGGTCTTCAGATACCTAACTTTGAATCGGTCTTGGATAGGCATTTTATGATCCCACGGTTCGCCGGCAAAAATCGGGTCTACGTGGTGAACCATGTGAAAATACACATCGGGATACCAAGTACGAGCGTGACCCGCGTCAAACACTGCACAGGCCAGGCGTAGTTTCTCGGTGGGCGCTTGGAATGATTTTATGGGCGTTTTGCTGCTTGACGACACGGCCCGACCACTGGATGCACCTTTGCAAGATAATCGGGAAGGAATCTCAACCAACTCGGCAAGTTCAGCATCGAGCTGCTTCCTCCACTCGTGGACTAACACAGGCAGCTGTGCGAATGCAGATTCAAATGGTTTCTCGCCCATTTCAGTGCCTTCGGGAGCTTTGATGATGTCTTGAATAGGGGGGAAGCAATTAAGTTGTATCACGTGTGGAAGAAGGTCGAAGGATGGTGCGTCCGATGACGGAGACGTCACGTAGGTATTATATCCGGTCACTAGTAAGTTCCGACGCGGTTTGTAAACACTCATATCCATTCGATGAGACCTGAAACCGTTCATGATTTTGAGCCAATCAGGCCACATCTGGGCCCATTCTGGCGTAGTAAACATCAATACCAAGCCATGCTTATATCACAAGTTGAATGCTGACCTTTGTCGGTGAGCGGCTGGGATGTCTTGAAACAGGGCGCCCAGGATTGATAGATCGTATCATATCCAGAGTATGCAATCTCAGGTCCATATCCGTGCTGCTCGAGACGCTTGAAAATGCTACGCCAGCTTGATATGAAATCATGACCGTAAAAAAAGGGCTAACCTTCTACACCGCTCTTTCCGGCGTAATGCTAGATTAGATCTGTGGTGTGATGCTACCTCCCCCTCCCAGCATTTGCATTGGGTTGCGTGCTGTTAGAAGCCAATCAGGAGACAAACGAAAGAGAAGAAATGAGGTGAACCATGTATATAGTGGAATACTGTTCCTGCTTATCGCTCAGAAATTGCTCCTTGTCGGAGGAGTGATTATACTCCTCGATGAACGACTCTAGCTATTCCTTGTCAACCCAATTTCCTTTTCCTGTGATATGCTCCAGCAGCGTGACGGCCCGATCAGCAATATCACGTACCACCATGGATTGTGAGATTTTCCATAGGGAGGAAAGGGTGCTGGCGAATGATGTCCGGACATGAGGAAAGAGAGCGAAGCCTAGTTACGCTTGTGAACTCGATGCTCAAACTGGAGCACGTATTGAACCCCACCGTCTACCTCTGCACTTTGGACAATACCTACGACGCAATTGCCAGAGAATCTTTTTCGCATGCCTCCCACAGCCCTGTTGATCATCTCAGAGTAATCCAAACGAGTAGACGAGTCTGTACGTACATTGCAACGGGAGTAAAACACTAGATTTGCATATTCGGGTTCTGTCATGTCGGCTGGGCAGTCAGGTAATCCCTGGACTTGCCGGCGAGCAGTCTTCCAGACGAACGCTGAAGCCTTGTCCATCAAAAGTTCTCGAAGAGATTTGCAGGTGCGTGCCAAGTTCAGGAGGTCTATGGGGTGAACGTATGCGGCAAGCTAGCACCATGACGTCCGTCAGGAAACAATCGAAATGGAAAGGATATGTGCGTACGAGGAACAATACGTCGAGGTTTAGTTGACATAGTTCCCCTGGCTTTCCTCGATGCCTCCTAATTCGTGATGGAGCGACGGCGGTGTCCTGCAGTGGCGCTTGCCCTGAGTCGATTCTCTTCGTGGCTGCTGTCGTCTGTACCATCGTTCAACAGTTCAAGCTTCGGCTTGAAGTACTTGCTGGGTCTCCTGTTGCGGTGGCTGTGCTGACCATAACCACGATTACATCACACAAAGTACCAAAGCTGTATACTAATTGTGACGTGTGACTCCAACCGATACAGCATATAGAGTTCTTATAAAGTCTTATATCCCCTATATAAACCAAGATGCTTATTGGCCATTGGTAACATAATGGCCAATTGAACTTACCTGTATGGTTTATTCTTATATTATTTATATTATGGAAATTATACACCTTGAAGGACCATATAAGGGGTATATAACATTTTCGTGCTCAGAGTGATGCCACTAGCAGTTGAACCTTACCCGGATGGCCTGACGCGAGCCTATCAAATGTTCGACATGCAACAAGACGTTTCAAGACCCTGCTTTGTGACAAGTTTCCGCTGCGAAGAGCGGGGATCCTGACCTGTTTGACTACAGTACGGAAAAGGTGCGTCGTGTCACTCGTGCGTGCACATTATGCTTACACGTCCGGTTTTTCTGGTGACGCCATCTTCTCGCTCCTCTCGCCCCATCGATCGTGCGCACGCGCATTACGCGAGCCGCGGTTTTTATAATCATTTATTCTCCGCTTAGCCTCGGTGCCGCTTTCGCCTGGGCACGGGCGCACGTACGCGCAAACAGGTCAAATTAAACCCCACGGAAGAGCAAGAAGAGTCAAATGACTGGACTATTCTGTTCGCTGAGCCGCAGTCAAGGCAGAGGAGGACGTCATCCAAGTAAAGGAAGATGGAAAGATTCGTGGCTGACCTCGATCTCGCTCGGCCCAGGGATGCTCGTCGTGTGCGAGCGTTCATACATCATCCGACCTCGAGAGTTGGTCAGAGGTCCCCACTGGCTAACTTGAAGGGGTTCTTGATAGAGGGGATTCCTGGAAACGCCCTCTTCCCACCATCCCCAACAAACAAGGTTCGTACATACCCAGTCCCGTACCCAAGGACGGCATAACAGGTACCGCGTCGATGCCAGCCACTACGCATGGGATCAGGCGGGCGTAGAGTGAAATACTGTTCTCGCTTGTAGTCGGTGGGAGATTACACGCGTAAATAATCGAGTCCAATTGTTCTCATTCGACCCCACTTTCTCAACAAGGACCCCCGCGACCGTTTCTTTTGTCGGTGATGGTAGTCCTTGTAAGGCATTGCAAGTTCCGTGAAAAGGGGGTATTTCTCGCCGGTATTATAGTGGCTGTGTAATACGTTGCAGTCCATCTCAAACAGCATTCACGATGGCGGGCGATAGAGAGACGTTGTTGAGCATGGGGTTCGACCCCGCCCGCGTCGATTGTCAGTGGAACCCTCTTTTATTCTCCGTCCCCGTCCCGTCCATACTCATACCTTTTGCCCATCTCGGTGGACGGGCCACGAATCGAATCGAATCGAATCGAATCGGTGACGATGCGCGCGATCGATGTTTTGCGTACCAACGTTGGTGATGATCAGGGGCACTGCGGGCGACCCACGGACGGGGACTTCAACCCGCAATGGATCATCTGCTCGAACACGAGGGCGAGGCCGTTCCTGCGTCTGGGGATGCGCCTTCTGGCGTGTCCTCGACGGGCGGTGTAGTGCCGATCAACGTGGACGTGGACGACGACGAAGACACGGACGCTGCGGCGTTGGGGATCGGTGCTGGGCCTGGGGACGTCGAGGCCAAGGTATGTCCCCCCCCTCCCACCGGTGCTCTCTCTTTCGTCGTTCGCTCAACACTCTGCCATCGCCCATCACGCACGCACGCAATAGAGCATCAAATGTTCGATCTGTAACAAGACGTTCCGGAATACCGCCTTGGCGAATTTCCACGCCGAGAAGAGCGGGCACGATCAGTTTGAGGAAAGTACGGACGAGGTACGTCGTGCCCTGCGTACATCGTTTCTACGTGCACGGTTTTTTTTTTTTTTCCGACGACTTTGTTCTCGCTTGGGCGCGGACTAGATCAAACCGCTGACGGAAGCGGAAAAAGAAGCAAAGCTCGCTGAGCTGCGCGCAAAGATGGCCGGGAAACGTGCGGTCAAGGCAGAGCAGGACATCAAAGAAGCAAAGGAAAACGAAAAGCTCAGGCGCAAGCAGGGCAAGGTGTGTCGGCCCAACCTTCCACCGATTCCCCCGTGCTCACTCCCGTCTTTATGCGTATGTGTAGGACACGAACAAGCTCAAGGAAGAGATCAAGGCAAAGGAGATTGTCAAGGAAGCGGAGCAAAGACGACGAGGTACCGTTGCTCCGCTGCCTCTTTACCTCTCTCACCTGCCGACACGCTTATAGACAAGATCGACGACGCCAAAGCGAGAGCAGCCATCCGTGCTCAGATCGAAGCAGACAAGAAAGCCCGCGCCGAAAAAGCCGCGCGCGAAAAGGCGCTTCGAGAGGGTCGACCGATCGTCGATGCCCCTGCTGCCTCTTCCAGCACCGCCCCCTCCACGACGCCTGCAGCCACGTCCGGGTCGGGTGGTGGTGGTGCGGTGGCGGGCAAAGATTTCAAGGACACGCGGCTCCAGATTAGGCTCGAGAGTGGGGGAACGCCGTATGTGACGACGTTGCCGAGCGATTCGAGTGCGTGATGCTCGACCTTGTTTCTCTCCTTGCGTGGGCTGACTCGGCTCGTTTGCAGCGCTCCATGACGTCGCCGAGTATGTCGCTGCACAGACGTTGAGCGTCTCCGTCGACACGGTCTCGTTGACCCAACACTTTCCCAGGTGGGTCAAAGGCTGGGCGTGCGATGAGACGCTTACCCTGCGGTAATTAAACAGGAAAACGTTTACGCGAGCCGAGTTTGGGAAGACGTTACGAGAATTGGGGTTGACGCCTTCTGCGGTGCGTCGCAATCGTGTGTATGGCTTGTTCGTGCCGAGGAACTAACGGGGGTGCTTTGGTTAGGTCTTGATTGCGTCTTGATACGCGAGGGACGGGAAAACTCTGATATGTGCCAGGAAAGAAGAAAGGGTCTTTTTTTTCATGATGAGTATGATAGAAGACATGGTATACGATGGAACATGGTATCTACGAAAAAATAAATAAAGGGGCCGAGACACGGTCTGTTTTTAGTACTCCAACAGGGTGATCGCACCGTCGAGATGTCCGAGTGCGATCCGCCCCGCTTCTTCCTCCATCGCGATGCGCGTCCATGGTTGGCTGTTGCGCACGCCAAACACCATCGATGCACCGCTTAGCTTGGGGTTGGCTGTGGAGTTTCCTGCACCCGTCGGCGTCGTGGTTGCCATCCCCCTACCCCTACCCCGATCCCCGCCGGACCCACCGCCAAGCCAGTCCACCCTCCCCGCCAACCGTTGACCATGCTCACTCGGGCCCCGCCGCTCCTCCGTATCGTTATCCAACCACAGCCCAGTTCCGTACGGCCCAAGCGCGATCGGCGACTTGCCAAACGAGCGGAGGGGCGAGAAGACGGTCGCGGTGTGGGAGAGGCGGAGACGGGGGTCATACGGGAGGTTATACTCGCTCGTGACGGAGTGCCCTCCAGAGTGGTAGGCCGGGTTGGGGTGCAAGATGTAGTGACAGAGCTGGTTCCACGAGGAAGTGCTTGCGAACCGGACGAGCATGTGGATGGGAGGGACGCGCTGAGACGAGGACGCGTGCTGCGCGCACAGGGCGACCGTATCGATGGGGCACTCGAACTTGGACTGGGCGACAGGGTAGGCGATGGGGCCGCCGCGGACGGGGAGGAGGCTGGTGCGTGGTGTGGTGGAGTAGACCTCGACGGATTGGATGCGGACGACGAGGGCGTAGTCGTGTGCGAGGTGGATGGCGTGTACGCGGTCGTCAGGCTGGGGTGGGTGAGTGGGTGAGGTGCGTGCTGTGGTGGGAACTGACCTGAACGAGGGACGGGTTGAGGAGCCGGACCTTTTCTTGTCCGAGGTCGGCGAGGTCCCAGAGGGAGAGGGCGCCGCCGTCGTCGGCGCGACGGGTGACGAGGGTGGAACCGCTGAGGAGATGGAGTTCGCGGCGGCCATCGATGGTCGCCTCGGTTTCGAACCCACACTCGGGGTCCCGGGCATCAAAGCGGATGGAAAAGGCCTCTGTCCTGTGCCGTGTCAGTCGAGGAACGCGCGTCGACGAGGGACATACTGGGCAGACTGCATCGCCAGCACGGCTGAGCTGGTGGGGTCGGAGTTGAGGACGACGCCGCCGTAGGGGCCGTCGGCGTGCCTGAGCACTGCAACGCATCTGGGCTCGGGGGCGGCGACGTCCCAACATTGCAAGTGGTAGGTTGTCGGTCGGGCCGTCACCCGGACTGAGATGAGCCAGCGATTCGATCGGCCGGGTAAGAATTGGAGGAAGATGATGCGTGCGGTGGGTTCTGGGGGGATGTTGAAGGTGGTGAGCCTGCGGGGGACGGGTCGGGGAGACGTCCAGGAGCGGCGGAGAGCCATGGCGAGGTCGAGGTGGGAGACGTGAGTTGTAGAGAGAACGGGGGAGTGGCAACGGGACAGGGGTGCGATTTATAGCGGTCATGGCACGCGCGAAAACATCGGACCTGGAACGAGCGGTGCGATTTATGCATGGATGGGATGCGCGACGAAATCGGAGGTGGATGGCCGCGAAAATCGTACCCTCGATTAGATTAGATCGCCTGAGCCACGGAGCCGGTTCGTCTTAGCGTTCATTTCCCAGCCTCTTCATTGACATGGACTTCGACGACCCCCCGCAGCCACCGGCGAGGCGGCCGTCCAACGCACACGACCGCCCCGCACGCACACCGTTTGGCCCCAGAATACGCGCCAGACAAAAGCATGCGGACCTCGACATGGAAACACCGTCCGCCGACGCGCGCCCGCCTGACTCCCCCGGCGCCGATGCCCACGCCCACGCCACCGACGCCGCCGACGCCCTCCCTCCACTCTCCCCACCGCCCGCCCACGCAGACACCGCCGCATCCACCCCCTCCACCCCCTCCACCCCGTCCTCGTCCCCGTCCCCGTCCCCGTCCCCGTCCCCGTCTCCGCCCCCCATGTCACCCCCCTCCAAATCCACCACCACCCCCCAGAAACCCACAGCCGCAACCTTCAGCGCCCCTCCCCCGCTCTCCCTTCCACCCGCCATCTCGTTCGAGT
>JBBPRR010001378.1:0-11111 GCA_038093115.1 Hortiboletus flavorubellus | reverse complement strand
CAACAGATTGCACTCCATGTCGCTTCAATGGTTCATCCGTCTTTCATGAAGGCAACACACCTGAAGTACAATCAAATCTTTTGGAAGACTGGCGATCGGGTCACAATCACCAATTCCACACACCTTGGACAGCACAGCAATATCGTTACCATTGAGCGAGAAACTGAATCAGTCGTAGTATGCCTGTTCCAGGGAGCAGAGCATCCCATTTCCTTGTCCTCATTGTCTCGGTTGTACTGTGTTGGAGATGCAGTTCGGGTCATTGAGGACCCCTTTAGTGATCACCGGAGCGCATGTCACCTGCTCATCGGACAATCTGGTCTTATCTCAGACGTCGATTGTGAGACAGGTGAGGCTACCGTTACCGAAGGGAATGATGAGGTGAGGAAATTCTTCATGCCAAGAGTCACTCGCTTACACTTTCTATAGTTCCAAGTGTCTCAGCATCTTCTGGAATCCCACTCGCCAGATCAGCGAGTCAGGGCCCCAGTGGGTGTCCTTGATCCCTCTGTTATGGAAAGTCCTACTGAGCGGGTTGAGGTTGGAGACAAGGTAGAGGTCAGACGTGGAAGTCATGCCGGTGGAATTGGACATGTGGTCGCTGTGGAACGATCTGCTGGCACTCTGACTTTTATCTCGCCAGGTAACGCGTATTTCAGGGTCCCGATAGATGCAGTCACGTTCATGCCAGATCACCGTACTCTCCGATTCAGTCCCGATTGTAACTATGACGTGAAGCAAGGTGATGCCGTTGTTGTGATTAGAGGAGACTACAGAGGCAAGTACGGGACGGTGACTAGGGTCTGCTTAGGCAACAGGGTTCTGCATGGCGATCCACTAGGAAGAGGGGTGAGTAACATGAACGTCACTGCCGCCATCGCTGCTTATTTGCCACCAATCAGCCTGCTTTTCAGCTTCCCATCACCCACTTCGCGCACGCTTTCTCCTCCCGTGATGACGAAGATAAGCAGCATGTGCGGAAAGAGGTGCTGATCGTTAATGGCGAGTTCCGTGGATGGCGAGGGACATTGACCAACGTGACACGAGATAAGTACACTGTGTTACGCGGAGTCTCCTCCTGGTATACTTGCTCCACAGACAGTGTGGTCGTCTGGTGAGTTTCGATCATTACTCGCTTTAACTGCCTCCTGAGTAATTATAGTGGTTCTCAAACGAGGCTTTTGGGGAGGGCCCTGACACCGCAAGAGATTCTTGTAGTTGCTGGCGCATTTGCACGTGCTGAGATTTCCGACACCTCTGACAGGCAAAGGACACCACCGCCGTCGACTATACATAACTGCTCAGACCACTGCTCCCAATCCTTGGGAGGTTGATGAAAGTGATCGCGAACTGCACAACACCCCTGCACTTAAAGGTAACGATTAATTCAGTCAATGTTCTATCAATTATCTAATGTACCTCAGTACACGGTTTCTTGCTCCATTCAAGTGTGCTCAAATCACTAGAAACCTTGCATGCGGTCTTCCAGATCACCAGTGGACGAGACGGTTACATTCAACGACTTGCCAAAACCCGGGTGCCCAACCAGCTCCAAACTAAGGAAGGCACCCCCGTCCCCAAGGGTCAGATTGCGGTCTTTTACACCGCCCGTACCAAAGGTGCACGTCTTGTGGACGACATCATGTCCGAAACGTGGCTCAAAGTATACCATCCTGTCAAGAAAAACACATTTTGTATGGTCATCGAAGGGAAGGCGGGTGGAGAGTGCATAGGGTCCGTCTTATCCGTCACGCGGGTATTTAAAGACGACAAAGTCAGCGTTTGACGACTGGATGGGACTCAAGCAGCCGAAGATTTCTTGCCTATGACCAGGGTAATTGTTGTCGAGCCTTGTTCTTGATGTACAAATGGCGTATACGTAGATTACATTCTATTCTCATCCACGACCGGAGCTATTCTTTAGATACATCCTCAAAAAGTCGGCGACAACCCAATCACCATCATACTGAGAAAGTTGTGGGTATCTTTCTTTTGCCTTTGACGATATAGATAGTTTAGAGGAGAAGAATGGAGCGCATACATATCTTACCTTTGCAAACACCACTTCGAGGTGTTCCCGCTGCTGCTTGCTCCATGGTTTCCGAATCACAAGGTGCTCTCGAGCGAGGTGCACGACAAAACTCTGAACAACGCTTTAATAGTAATAGCGTGCGGAGGACAAGGTTACTGACCCGGATCTCCTCATATTCAGCAGATGGCCAGCCAAGCTTGTCCTGCAAGTTATAGCCACCTCGGTTGATTCTAGAAACTTCTCCTCGAGGTTTAAGTATCAGCACTTTGCTGGAGGAAAGTAGAACGGGGTCTGGGTTTTGAGGTTCAGCGAGGCGCTCTACGTCTTCCCGAGGAAATACTTTGTGCTGCGTCAATGGTGCCGGAGTTACACCGCGTTCCGGGGGGAAAACTGAATGGCATGTGAGCGGAGAGAAGTGTCGATGAAAAGTCCAATGAGCCGCGACTTTGGGCATGAGTGGGTACGTTCGATATCAGTAGTAGGAACCTTACTGACATATTTATCAAGGTTGGCCAACAATGATTGAGGACTCCAGGTCCCTCTCCTGCGGATCTGATTCTACGAAATGTAACAATAACAGCGCTCGACAATAGACGTACGTACGTTTATCCTCGACCCTAAAGGAGCTGGCTACCCACAGCCACTCATTACGCCTCCATTTCCTCGGTATTAGGGTTATGCCTGTAGTACTCGTAGTCTAGGTAACGTTCACAATGAGACACATTACAGAAGACCGTACAATAATGACAAAAAGCTCCTCGCCAAAACATTTGCAAGTCACCCACTCCCCGAGTTGTTTGGTCCGTGCGCTTTTTCTTTCGCTGTGAGCCCATCCATTTTGTCTGTCTTTAACCAGTCACTTTATTGTTTTCCTCCTGCAACCCCGTCTGTATATAAAGCAGGGTCTCTGAATTCAGTGAGTACTGTGGTATCATTATGAAATTGACGTATTCATCTGCTATCTACCCTGCTCGCTACTTTCCGTATCGAAGGTATCCACCTCGTCCTCACACCCCGTTTCTTGTAGACCTGTCCTTTGACGCTGGCTCGCTTCCATGCAATTATACCAACTTCGTTGACCCAGCCAACCTCATCAACGTTCCAATGTTGAGTTTGCACCCCGACCCACCAATCACACTGGATGACCAGAAGTCGGCACCGGATAAGGCGAGTTCTCACTCACCTCAGCCGCTCACATTTCTAAGTTGCCCTCTATGATGTAATACAGGCCATGTCGGTGGATCACCCGACATTTTTTCAGTCAACCTATGTACAAGATCTAAGTCAAGCCCTTTCGGATGAAATCGAAGTCAGAGTCGACAGAGCGGTCGCAGCAGCGCTGGCGGATCTCAGGCTGCAAAATCGAGAAGTATGTATCTATGAGCTAACTGCGATTCATGGCTGACCCACTGGTAGCCAATCTTACTGGCTGTCTTCCGTTTCTTCAGAAATTTCATTTGGCAGGGTTTGGCGAACGCGGTCAAATTTGCCATATCACTTGCCTTAGGATGCATTGACTACCGAGAGCAGCCGGCTGATATTATAGGTGTGTCTACTGGTCATTCTGACGAACTTTGCCTTACGTTCTCAGCTCAAGAATCTGGTTCTGTGCCAGGGGGGTTGGACCATCCCTTGGATATTTAGTATAGGAGTTGCCTACGTGTACTATGTATATTAAAAGTGTCAAATGAACGGAACGTTGCAGTGTGGCCTGATCGCATCGCATGGCTGTCGCAAAATGTCCCTGGATTTTCCTAACGTCCCCTGTAATGGTACCGATATCCACCTACTCTCGCGGGTATTCGCGATATCCTCGTTTGATTTGTTATAAGTATATATGCATATCGATACGCACTACTCCTCCTGCTCGACCTCAACCCATTCCGTCACCAGGAAGGTATGGATTGGCCCCTCACTCCATCACGGGTGGGTTCAAAGGCAGGTCCAAAGACGCGGAGCTCAGCGAGGGAAACAATGACGATATAGATATGTCGAGGAGGTCAGAGGGTATCTTCGTCATAAGAAGATTGACGAGTACACAGACCAGAGCGAGCCAGACAAATTGCTTGATAGATGAATCAGAAGTCCGAGCCTCAGCGAGCACAGATGGCTTCGTAGTCTGCAAAGGATGGTGAGCCTCAGTATTTGAAACTAGCATAGTATATACCTTCGATGCTTCAGTCCATACTTTAATGTTACTATGGTCATCCAGAGCGCTCCCGGTGACCATGAGGCATCCTTGGGCACTTTCAAACGTCTATAATATATCAGATGAATAAATTGCGGGTCATGTGTAGTATTACTCACGGTTACAGCAACAACAAGATCTCCAACTTCGAAATAGTCAGGCGTCATCGAAAACAAGAAATTTATGGACCTCACCACTTCCGTGATTGAGTTTATCGAGAAAAGCACCGGTGTGATAATCGAAAATGCGAGCGAACCCATTGTCGCCTCCGACAAGCACCATTCCTGTTTGTCACGCAACCGATATCTGAAGGGGCACGTTAACCAGAACATTATGGGGATAGCTTTGCGACCGATGGAGAGTGGGCACGGTGTATTTATCAACCCCGTTGCGCAGGTTGGAAACAAGCAGGTTGTGGCCATCTAGGCAAGCATCTCCACTATGATGGAAGAGATGGATGTCAAGGAAAAGTGAAGCTTCAAAATTATAGAACGTACATCCAACCATTGACTTTTTTTTGCCATTTGAGATCCCAAGGTTCGATGGAATGACAACATCTAGATATGACAAGTGAGCAATTAAAATGCCATTATCCATCGATACTTACGCAAATCCGCTCTCCAAATAACAAATTAGGATATTGGATCCATCGTCCAGGAAATGAACGGAGCGAGCCACATAAGGCTGTTTCTCGGATCTGGCAGGGAGGGGTATGAAAGAGTCTGATAGGGCGCTCGTCAGAAGAATACTAGCGCATCTTATGCTGTACTTACTGTGATCAGGGGCGACCTTCCACACACGAGCTTCTCCATCACCGACGCTTGCCAGTCGATGGTGTTGGGAATCCCATGCGAGTGACTCGATGGCACCGCAATGCGCAAAACAAATCGAAAAGAACGTAAAGAGGGGACTGTCTTCGGACTGTTGATAGAGGTGGATGTTCCCGTCTGATGCGCCGAAGACGAAAGCGTCCTCATCTCGATCTGTCAACTTGAGCCACACAAGGCAGCTGATGAACCCAGCCGATGGGACGCAGATTTCCTGAGTCATTTCCCCTGAAGACAGACTCCAGAGGACGACACGACTATCATTTCCTGGCATCCGTTATGAATGGCGTGGGTATGGAATACGGTGCAGGTACTTACCCCCGCTTAAGAGGAATGAACCTTTAGGACTCACGACGACAGCGTTGACTGCTTTTGTATGACGAGTTAATGTGAACTTGAGAGACATCTGTAACAAAGTTATAACTGTATCCCAACAAAATCTGGTCGTATTTACCTGAGGCATGATGGTACAATTTGGATTGACTGATCAGAGGATTGACGATATCACCTACGTTCTAGAGGACGGGCTTAAATAGTGGTCTCCTGAGACTATGAGACAATTGTGCGTTGGTCATCGGTTAGCAGAACTAGTGACGTAGCGACATTGCAACGTACTAGGTCCCCAATTGTTTTGCCCTCTGCTATTGTAGACTCATATCATCAGATATCACTCTTTTTAGCGTATACACACAGGTAATCTAGTAGTACATAAATGCATCGGTAATACAGGCAGGCTTAGTACTGCGTAGGTAGACGAGTGGGGAAGAGTTAAGATTTTGTCCCTCAGCTGTCCAAATAGTGTTTGGCGCTCCGCCGGGATTTTCCAACCACTCACGTGCCGAAAATCGCGGCGCACTATTTGTAACCGGGAAATTCACACGGTATTTCTTTTCTTCCTACAACCACTTGTTGTGCCTCGGTTCCTCGAAGTAGAGTGTACTTAGCTGTGATTAGTGTTATACCTGTAGTACTCGTAGTCTAGCAACGTTCACAATAAGACATGGTCAAAAGCATCGCACGAGACCACATAATAATGACAAAAGCCCTAGCACGTCTGTCCAGTGGGACAATAATCCGCATTTGACCAGGTACGTCACCCACGTCCCATTCATCGTTGACTATGGGTACTCGCAGGAAAAGTCTTAAAGCATGGGTTTCCACATTATATCCTCATACACCCTCCTCCTATGTCGAACGAACCGGCTCTGACTTCTGCACTGGACGCACTCAGCAAGATAGGTCAAACTGTACGTTTATTGTTTATCTCTCAAGCGGGGAGCTGCACTCATGCGTCTTTCAGACTAATGAATATGCTAAGCGGGGTCTTGAACGCCTTGCTCGACTCCCCATCCTCACAGAACATTGCGACAACATCGCAGCACATGCGGTTGCTCAGGGGAGGAGTGGTACTCCCCACCCATTTACACCGTACACTCGCTTCAAACCCCGTCAAACCTCCATCGGTCAAGATGCAATCCCAACTTCGTCACACCTCCAGTCGAGATCCACCGATCAGCACTCAACCGACGTAAGTTGTGTCGTTTCTACAGTCGACGTTCTGCTCAATCTTTGTTAGAGCTCTCCTGTCTCCTGCGATGGTGGTGAGCTTCAGGACAGCTTATCTCAGGTGAGATGAGCTTTATCTTTCCCTTCCTTGAAGCGTGCTCACGTTTTGAAGGGCCAGTCTAGCAATACAAATCCACCTACAACTCAGGCCGAGGTAGCTTCCATCATCGGTGATGGGGGTGAACTTGAAGCCCAGGTGAGTTGGGCGCTTGTTCTTCCTTGAGTGGTCCTCACGTTTTATAGAGCAATTCCTCCCCTCCCACCTCTAGTAATGGAGACGAGAATGATGCTAGCTTATTTCAGGTGTGACGAACAACTTTCATTCTGAAACGTCCTCACATTTTGTAGGATGATTCTTCCCCCCCCAGTGATACTCATGGAAGCGCCTCGGTGAGCTAGGGTGTTTCTCTATGTACTAATGTCCTTAGACCTCTTCAGAACAATCCATTCATTTTGCCACGTTTGCGGAGTGCCCCCCCAACGTCCCTGATCCCTAACACCGGCATTGCTCCACGTCACGGTTCGCACTTGCGCCCTGCCCCGCGCACACGTATGAGGTACCTGCCTTACAACCCTACCCGAAATCCTGAGCGGCGATCTATGCCGCCCTCTCAATCCTCTCGGGTTGCCCAATCCCATGCTGGAAGTGACTCTACCAACCCAGCCTCCCTCACTTTTTCCTCTGCATCCTCGCTTGAAACGGATTCCAGTCATCTCGCAGTAACTCCCATTGTCTGTCCCCCACTTCTATCTACCACCAATCCCCCCCCGATCATATCACCAGGGCCACCCTCTCCGCCGACCCAAATAGCTGTGATTCCCAACCATCGTATTATCTCTGCCGAGGACCCTTCCTCGCTATCGCTTGATGTACCCCCACCCTCTCCAGTTATGGATGCGAATCCCAGCCATCTCGCGGTGTCTCTCGTGTACCCTCCTTTACACAATTCCCTTGTCCCTTCAATCACCGCCTCTCCTGTTGTTTCATTAGGAGGATTATCCTCCCCTTCGTCCGACACTCAAATGGACGTGGATCATGGTCTCCATGTCTCTCTGCCGAGGTCGAGCATTCATTTGTCCATGCCCTCGACTGACAGCTGAATGGGCGAGGGCCCCGAGCTTCACGTCTCCCAGTCGGGAGTGGAGAATCACCCTGATTCAACAGCTCCGTCTGTAACTCCTGAAAATCACCCAGCAGCTGCACCCTCATCATCCCCAACATCTCCGCCTGTGACCCCAAGACCCGCAAGACCCACTCGGCCGCTGGTACTACCAAGGGCTTTGGAGAACATCATCGGTCAAGTGGTTTCCGAGCGACTAGATGCCACGGCCGCAAGTTTGGTTGAGCCCACGGTTCAAGGCATCGTGGACGCCTGTATACCTCGCCTGACAGACCTCATTGACTCACGTCTTGCTACGCAGAGTCTTACCCTGGATCAAAGTAGACGTGCAACAAAATGCAAGTCTAGAGCGAACCGACAGCCCGAAGATAGTGGTGAAGGAACCAACGGAGATGACAAAATGGAGGGGGATGTCTTTCTCCAAACTTTCCCCAGACGGAAGAAGCCCGGTCCGCAAGGGAAAATGAATCATTTGCATGTAAGTCAGCAATCTATTCCGCGAGTTTACCTCCTTGACTAATGCGAATAGCTCACTTTTCGCAAATATCTGCGCAGTAGAAACGTCATCCCACAAGACACCGCAGGACCTCTACCCCCCTTGGCTCCAAATGATGCAGTGCAGTCATTCGATCGAGACGGTGTGCCACCCCCCACGCTGGAGAACATTGTCTTCGACTGGCGTTGCAGTCCATTCAAGTCATCACGATTTTGTCAATCGATTTCCACAACAATCTCCGGAACGGTGTGTATCCAGATGTTGTGTACAACGAGAATACCATGCATTTGCCTGCTATCCTCAAACATTGCGAACAAAAACTCCTCCGTACCCAGCAAGCCTATCGCAGGAAAATCAAAATCGACGCGACGACTGCTGCCGAACGAGACAGTGTCATAAATAATTTAGTGTTGAAAGAGGATAGACGGCGGAAAGCTGAGAGGATGACATCTCGTCGCCATGGGGTACGACCCGCGTCTTCAAAGCTTCTTATTGCTGATCCTGTTTTAGACACTGGCATGGCGCAAAAAGATTGTATTGGAGAACCGGTCTCGAGATCCTGAGACATGGGATGCCATCCACAAGATCATTATTCAACTCGATGTCGAAGGCATGAGTGGTGACGAAACCGACAGTTCCCCTAAATTCACCCCCAAAGTCCTCAGGCGCTTGGAACTTCCCTGGATCAATCCTGCGGTGTCTCAACTTTTCAGAGCAGTTGAATCATACGAATCGGCTCTCCGCCAGGAAAACATGACGGAACAAATTGGTAACTCGTCCCTGGAGCGTCGTTGGGAAGTAGCTAGGAAGGACACCAAGTCTCGTCCAGTGGCGGGCCTCCCCCGTAATTGGTATAACGATAGCTGGTTTCAGGCCCTCACTACCGGAGCCCGCTCGATGCTTGCCTCCAGCAAAGATGTCAGCATCCCGATATTGGTATGTATCACTCTTATTACCCTCCATAATCAGTCTCTCACCGCTCGTTAGACTCCTTTTAAGTCCGGGTCAGCGGGGTCCCCAGTGGGGTCCTCGGCGGTTCACTGAACGGTCCGCTCAGCGGGTATCGAGTATGTACAGAGTACATACTTTGCCTCGATCCTCGGATTTGGTGTTGTAACAGTTCTTTTTCATTCCTTTAGTATTCCTACTATATCAAGCCACGTCATATCTCGTGATTGTTAAATCAGCGTTTGTAGAATTTGTTCTGAACTTAATTTGGATATGTACGACCTCCATACCCTAAGAAAAAATCTACCTATACACTGAGATTATACTACATGTCCATCTAGACCATGTTGTTGAATATCATTGAAATTGATTTTGCAGCAAATTGATTTTGGATCTGTCAGACTAACAGAGTCTCATTATGTCCTAAAATATCTTGCCAAGGGATATTATTTCATTTTTGCAGGATTTGTTCATTAATTTATAGCTTAGCAATATTTGTCAACTCAGGGACAGTTTGTTGCTGACCAAGTTGCCAGTATGTTACGTGTGAATTTTCGGTTCTGCATCAGGTGTGAATGGGTTATGGCGACGCACTAAATTCTCACGACACCTGAGAAATCGACCGCGTTGATGGTGGTGTAATCCTCCGCGTCTATATCACACACCGATGAAGGGACCACTGTGCCAAGGTCTGAATTGATTAACCTCCTTCCAACCGAGATCCTTGAAATCGTATTTATCCATTGCGCTAGCGACCACCATCGCGCCTGTGGCAGTCCCGCACCAAGTCCACCTGGTTCGGTCAGCGTTTCGTACTACATCAGCCACCGTTGGCGCAATGTCGCTCTGGATTGTCCAACACTTTGGACCTACGTCTTTGTAACGTCACCGCGCTGGACGGATGAGTTGTTGGCCAGATCGAAGCAGGCATCCTCTTGCAGCTACCCCTGATTTGGAAATTTCCGATCCCAGAGTCGCGCTTTCCGCAGAAAATAACGTACGAACCATGTAGAAGTTCATCCGGGAATTCCGCCTTCACCTTCCGACGGCAGGCAGTGATCACGTTTCTTTTCCAAACCTTCCTTACTCGCTCTTCGCCTTCAAATCCCGCATATACCTATGGCTGACGCTACTTGGAGGTAGCAGTGGGCCTCGGTACTCTCTGATGGAGCCATTCCGACCCTCTGTACGCTTGAGCTCACGAGCTGCACGGTGCGATAGTATTCGCTCAAGCTCAGTGGCTTAACAATCCGCAGTCTGCGCTGCGTTCCTGCCTTCATTCAGCAACACACTGTGAAGTCCCTAGCCACCCTCGGCTGTATGCGAGATCTTACATGCCTGTACCTCGATGGTGCACTTGCTAGTGCCGCTGCTCTTATCTCCAGCGCGACGCTCCATACCTTGTAGATTATCCCATCTTTCTCGCTTTCTGATCATCGCTCCACTTTCGATGGTCTTCGCATTGCTGTCTTGTGTAAACATTCCATTCAAGTTGAAAACTCAATTCAGGCTACAATGTCGTTCTGAACAGGGTTCCTCCCTCGATGGTTGTACCTTCTTCTCTTCATCCCTTACACAAAGGTTCAACGTACCCGACGACTGGGCGTCATCCAGCTTGACAATTCGCTCAGTAGTCATCGATCTCATAGTGGGACCCACATGTGGTACGTCGGATCGTGATTGCCGTTCTTACCTTGACATGTTACAAACGGAATGGCAATTGCACAGCAACATTCCTCTCCAGGTCTCATCGTTTATTACAGCCAATCGATGACGAAGCGCGATAAGGATTACATCACAAGTGACATTTGTTGCTCCATTCCGTGGACAAATGTTCAGGCCGTTCACCCCCCATCAATCCTCCATTCTCGTCGACGTTTTGGAACAAGACATTGGGACACTTTCAAGAGCTGCAATACTTCCGACTGAGTTG
>JBBPRR010001377.1:0-11112 GCA_038093115.1 Hortiboletus flavorubellus | reverse complement strand
AAAAGAGATATTAAGAAAATGAGTAGCTATGTAGTTATAGGTAGTAATAAAAGTATGTTGGGAGAAATCATTTTATTTCTCCGCAACCTGTGAATGAACAAATAAGGAAAAATAGAGGTATATACTAGACACTATGATCTATATGTTCCTCAATTAGCTAACCATTTGGACTGTGGGAATAAGGTGAAAACTCAAATCTTGGGTCAAATGTTTAGTATCACATATACAATAACTAAGTATCTGCATCCAAACACTTTGGTGCAGGTCAGCATGGAGGGAATTGAGGTCAACGGAGTATTCATGAGCTCTCTCAAATGTAAGGTCACGCTCGGAGTAAACGATGATGTTGGGGTGATAGCCCTTATTGGCAAAAAACGGGGAAATCCCAGTAGTAGCACTCGGAGCATTGTTGTACCCGAACTCCGCTAGGGGTAGGAGTTCGGACCAGTTGTCTTGCTGGTAATTACAATAGACTCAGAGGCACTGCTCCTTCTCATCCTCGATCTCTACTCTGCCACCTACTCCTTACCCTGCCAATTGGTACATTTGCATCCTATTGTCAACTTTTTTCAAGACTGCACATGTGCTGCAGGTTCTCTTGGGCAAACTGTAGGGCATTTGATCAGGACAAGGCTGTGTGTTGGGTAAGTGTCATGCATTTGACTGATTTGCATGGTTGCTAGTTAATATGCGGTGGTTCTACAGTGGACAGGCTGGTGTCTCAAGGAAATGTCCACGCACTTTGTCCTGTCTGCCTTGAAAAGAAACAATGCAGAGTCACCTGTGACCATTGAACACCTTAGTATTGTCAGTGATGATGTGGAACTTCCCGAGGCAGACGACCATGCCATTGGAGAGCTGTAAGTCCCCTCCCATTGTCTGATGCTTTCTTGAACCTGGAGCATTCCGCATAGAGCTTGGTGTGGCAAACATCATGATCACTCCTCCCCATCCTGCATATACCAATCCCAAACTGGAAGAATCTAAATGGCGTGTGATGTCCAAAGTAGATGGTATTGCAGACAGCGATCCAAAGAAAGCTTGCATTATGTTTGAAAAAGCGTTGTAAAACAGACATTCAATGCAGAGTGTGTCAAACCCTAAGGGAGGCTAGGAAAAACTAGCAAGGACACGGAGTGGTGCGAGATAAGACTTGTCCCAAGGGGCCTGAGGTAGGTTAGTATTGAGAAGGATGTGGAAAGACTTTCCCATGGGTGAAACAATAAATCTGGATGAACCCGGTCGAAATACAAAGATCTGGGAAGGTGAAGTGGTTTTCCAGTCAAGGATGAGGACTGGATACGAGCAGGAAAGATGACAAAGTTTTGAACGAGGTTGGGGAAAGACTTAGAATTGTAAGATCGAGCCTAAAAGAAGGTACTGCATTCCCGCAAAGGGTACAGATTTTATAGTCCAGGCAACATCTAAGACTTAGTACATATAAGGTAACTATGAAAGGCATGATCAAAGGCTGTGAAGAAAATAATCATCGCTGTCATGGGTAACAATGTCGCATAAAAAGAAACAAGAAACCATGTGCAAGGGTATGAATTGCCCTGTAGTTGCGTACGATGACCCTTCAATGAAACGAAGTGAAAATGGTCTAGAGCGGTCCAGATGAAAGTAAGTGCCGCCGGTGATCGGATGTACAAATAGGGAAACAGAATGAAGTAGGAATAACGTACGAAAACGGATAGAACTTATTACATCATGTTAGTCATCGACCGGCTGTGCCCGGGTTGGGACAGATGATTGGAAAGGACAGAACGGAAGGCGGAAACGTACTTGTAAAGGTTGGGTCCACTCGGATGAACATGGGGTAGGTCGGGAACATTGCTGGACATGTTGGACAGCCTAGAGGGTGCTGAAAAGGGGGAAAATGTTAGAACCGTAACTCTGGTATCAACTCTGGAACGCCGGAGGTGATTTAGAAAGTGGGACTTGGCTTCACCGTATGTGGTGCGCCCTTACAAGAGTTCGGTCCCGGATTTACGGAGATCGGAGGTAGGACTTAAGACATGGAAATGTCAAGTCGAGCAGAGGTGTCAGAGGAGAGTCGTCGTGATTCAAGCAGAAGTCAGGAGAGTTATTCTAGATGATATTCAAACTAATGAATATAGGAGTGAAATTGGAGGCTTATATACGGAGTTCAAGAATGATTAGTAAACGGAGTTGTAAGGGATTGGTAAGAGAACGGGAGTTGGGAGTAAGTATCCCGGAGCTGTGCTTTAAGCGAGAAACAGGTTCGGAGGTAAGTAAGTAACGGAGCTAATACTAAATAGGAGAGAACAAGGAACAGAGACGAAAAGAGAATACTAAGTACAAGTCCGGAGTCCGGAGACAAGTCCTGCGTGTGAATGCAGTGGAGTTCTTGATGATAGGCCCAGAGGGCTGGAGTTGAACTTGGGCGAAATACGGGATATAACAGAAAAACTCTATATATGGATGTAGGGAGCCTCCGGCTCCTACAGCATCACAATTGGAAGATCCCAAAATCCGTCTTCTTCTCTACAAAAAGATTATCTTCTAGGTGAATAGGAAGGGAACAAGTCTGATAGAGGCTGTGGAGAAGTACAAGGACTGGTCTGATGACCTTGTGTAAATGGTGGAGGGATACCGATTCCTTCATGTCAAATGCTGTACCCTTGGGAAGTCGACTCATGTATGTATGTTGTACCATCTGTCACATGTTCAAGTCCTATGGATTAGTGATTTCAGCTACTGCCCACCTTGAGCTTGAGCTTGAACACCTAACTATTTCGGCTGGAGTAGTTTGGTATAGCCTGCCAGTAGGTATGGAGATGTTGAGTGTTGAAATATTGATGCCAACACCTTTGGACAAAATTTTCCATGGCTTCTGTGGGCCCTTATCCAAATCTCGTCCATCTCACAAGGTTACGCAAGGGCACTAGGAACAACAATGTCTGTTAAGGGGGCAGTAAAGGATCATCATTGTTCCGGGAATGCTGAATAAATTGCATCTGAGCAAATCTACCACCCTCGATGATTGTCCAAGGTGGACTTTCCTGGGAAAGAGCAGGGGAGGGGAGTCTGGAGTCTCACAGCCATTCCAGGATCTCTGACTCAGAGAGTACTAGTGTACATGCGGAGGACAGCAGCTGGCAGGTCACAGTACCACAAGTCAACTGACCTTGATGATGTGATCTCAGAGAAATGACAGCACCAGATTCCATGATCCCTGTCCAGCAGTAGTTTAGGTCGACAGCCTCACCATAATCATCAATGGGTTGGAGGCCAGTGAGAAGTGAAAGTAGAAGTGATGGAAAGTATTTGCCCTGTTCCTCTAGCTCAGATCAGGCAGTGATCCCAAGCACATCTCTGAGTCCACAGAGATAGCCAGCTGTAGTGATGACCCCACATCGCACTTCATCACTGGACAACATACATATTGTGCAAGGGGATGAATTGAAAGCAATAGATTGGTCATTGCATGAGACAGGGTGTCCATTGTGTAAATGGACAGTGTGGACATTAGCAACGATCCAAAAAAGACCAGATCTAATGGGTCAACATAATGAGGCGTACAAATGGTGGCATGTACGGTGGAATATTCAAAGACCCACATGGATGAATGAAAGTCCCTTGATGGACGACGTATTTTTGTTTCGAAGATGCCAGATAGCTTCGCACAGCACTCGTGCAGCCTTCCAATATGTAATCCAGCCATGTCTCCTTCCAGAACAGCTGCCAGTATACATCCCTTGCCACATCAGGCACAAGCCTATTACTGATCTACCACACCATTCCAATGACTCTTCCATAACCTGCAAACAATATTCCTGCTGCAATATGGATGACCTCATCGGAGAGATGCTCATCATCCATCACCGTCTGACATGCAGAGAGAAAGGCAAGCCCCTGAGACATTGTTAAGAAATACTGTCGCAAATGTCGCCCACCTTGATAGTATAGGAGCAAGTGCAGGCCAGGTTCGCATCTGAGACAACTATAGGACCATTTAGGTCAAAGGTTGCACAAGAAGGGATGGGATGACATGCCTTGGGCAACAGGGGCGATGGAGAGGATGGAGAGTACTTTGGAGAACATGGTGATTAAAGGAGGGGATTGGGGAAAAGCAAACTAAAAGTCAGATTTCAACAGATCAGGTCTAAGCTCACCTCCACAGCAAATTCATCACATATGGCAGTGGCGGATGTAAGGAGCAACCATCGTGGAAAAGCTGCCTTTAACCAATGTTAATGCATTATTCATATTAACCGCTGACCTGCATGAAACTAGTTTCATGCATATACATAGCAAAGCAGTCACCCAAAAAGCAGAATTTCCACAGCTTCCTGTAGACAATATCCTTTGATACCATAAGGAATGATAGCCCCTAACATGAGCTATATACCCCTATTTTTCCAGATTTTTAAATATGTACATAGCATATTATTTCTTTGATTCCTCTTTATTTATCTGATTACTTAGCTAAGTGCCAGAGAGACGAAGTGATCATGTGACCACTAGCTACCATGTTACCTTGTCCCCATTAGTCTGTACAGCCCTGCACAGCATAGCCAGCCTCTTTGGCAGAGCATTCCAGATTTGGACTCCTTTGCTCAAAGTACTTTCCCTTAGTGTGCCTGGGTTTGACAGCTTGTGCCTGGCATTAGTAAGCGATGGTGCCTTAATTTATAAGCCACCAAGCCTCCTGATTGGCTAGCACAGCCTCCTGTATTTATGTATATAAAGGGGAGCATTTTGGCCTATAGAGGGAATCTCATTTGATAAGAGATCCCCTGGGAAACCTAATAAGACCTAATAAGGCAGGGCACCCCAGAGCGAAATCAATAGGAGTTTAGAACTACTACTAGGCTATTAGGACTTGTACCTAAATAAAGGACAAGTTTCTAAGACTATCCTTTTGGAAGAACCTCTTTTTGGGCAACAAAAGGCATCTGGTCCCTATTAGTAAGCAACCTAAGCATCCTGTAGTACCAAATAAGGGCTACACTTCACCTCTCTAAGCCAAACTTGCCTACTTCTTAGTTGCGACAATAAAATTGAGTTATAATAACCCTTCTGAGTTTACTAAATGTACTGCCAAGTCAACTACCAACCACCCCCCTAGCAAACCTTTGCTAGGGCTCATTAGGACAACCTACCTATAGGGCTCCTACCCCTATCTCACCTAGACTTACTATCCTAAGGGATTAGCTTAAGTCTACACTTTTGGCCTTTAATTGTAGCTCTTAGTACACAACAAGACTGCATTTGCTATAACCGGCTGAGTGACTAAGCAACCTGACACGACCCTCTGCTTACCTAAGCACCAATTAGCATTAGGCGAAACCTAGGCCAAATTCCTAAATTGCCTATCTTTCGTACTATTCAAGTACAAGTTCCCACGGTTACTAGGCAATTCATTGCCATTATCTTGAGCTTATTAGGTGCGTAATACACCTAAGATCAGCTTTACTAACCAGACCATTAGCTGAAACCATCTTTAACAACCAATCTGTAAACTTACGTGAAGGATTGGCAAACAAACCACAGCTCCTGATACACTAGATTTTCCCTTCCTACTTGGAATTATATCCATTACCTCTAACTCCACCAAGGGTACACTTCTTGTACCCCCCTTGAGCAAAGTGTTCTAGCCTGTGGAGACAAGACACGTTGAAGAACAACAAACCTCTTTACAGAGGTAATGTATATGGGTCTGTGGGCATGATAGGCTCGACCCAGGGGGTTCGTAGGTAGAAATGGTGGTCAAAAAGGAAGTCCGCTTGAAGTCTGGAGCATGGGAAATGAAGTCTGGAGGTCAGAGAGGATAGTCCGGGTATAGGAGCGGTGGAGATGGTGATAGTCCGGAAGTCCGGAGCGGTGGAAACGATGTTGAACGGTGAAAGGAAGCGGTGAGGACAAAGTGTGTGTGTTCGACGGGAGATTTGAAGATCGGAAAGATGTATTACTAGTGGAATACTACACACTTCATAGTCCATAGGACTTCAGGAACAAGTGTCTAAACTCTAAGGAAAAGAAAAAAAGGGTAAGGAAAAGAAAAAGGGGATGTAACTATGTCATAAAGCGAAGATAGAAACATACGAAACATGTGTCAAATGGATGTGGATGATAAGTGGACATGATAAGATGATTAAATGAAAGGGGATAAGGTTAGTCCGGAGCAAAGCAGACTAAATAGTCCGGACTAAGGAAGTCCTGCATAGGACTAATTCCAGACTAACATCGGACTAACAGGACTTGAAGCAGACTTGAAGCGGACTAATGGGGATGCAAATGGGAGTCATCAGAGGGTCATAGGAGAGGGATATACCACCATAGAGATCTATGGATCTCTACAACGTTGTCTGGGGATCACTTATTTTGGTTGGTTCTTCGTCGTTTTGTCTGGAAAGAAGACACCACAGATATCACCAATCCAAAATTGCAGTTGTAATTTGTGCTTTTATTTTTTGTTCCGTTTAGCACAATGGATCTTTCAGATTAACATACGAATAGAACTTGCCTGCCTGCCACTCGTCATGGTGGCTGCGATCCCCGTCATCAACACCCTAAAGAATACCTGCAAGCCAATTGCAATATTGAGAGCATAGCCCATCCACAAAGCTAAATATGATTACATACAGCCTGCTATTAGTATGGATTCCAAGAAAGTTCAGAACAATCTCCACAGACAGACCTTTCTTGGCATACTTGTCCCTTTTGATGACAACATTGTCAATCGTTGGTTGAAGGCATTTACCCATGGTGCGGCGTGCCTAGGGTGACACACATACTATATGGTCAGCATATCTTTAACATATTCAAAAAACAAACATGATACTTACCTTGCTCTTTTCTTTCACAGGGACTATCCAATCGATCCCAGGGGTGTTTTGATTAGCTGCGGGGAGCCTAGCATTTGATATCAAAGTTTGGCGTCGGGAAGACACACGCATATGTCCACTTCCATTGCAGGCAAGAGGTGTAACTAGAGCATGTTCAAAATCGGTGTAAGGGTGCTTATGAGAGCAGTGGGGCGCTGCATGGCCTTCGGACGCTGGATTGAGAGGACACATGGATGAGGACTAGAAGCACATTGACCTGCACCAAAGTGTTTGGATGCAGATACTTAGTTATTGTATATGTGATGCTAAACATTTGACCCGAGATTTGGGTTTTCACCTTATTCCCACGGTCCAAATGCTTAGCTAATTGAGGGACATATGGACCATAGTGTCTAGTATATACCTCTATTTTTCCTTATTTGTTCATTGACAGGTTGCAGAGAAATAAAATGCTTTCTTCCAACATACTTTTATTATTATCTACAACTACATAGCAACTCATTTTCTTAATATCTCTTTAACCCTTTAGTACTCAGCCAAGTATTAGAGAAGCAAATGGAGCATGTGACCTCAGTTGCGAATCACCTGACTCAGGTCATGTAACTGTACAAAGCATGAGTCATAATGAGTCATATTGAGTCAAAGTGAGTCAAATGAGAACCAAGCAAAGCACTGCCCCTAGACTGGCAAAATAATCATGTGACCTGCACAGCATGAGTCATTGCCAAGCCAAAGGCTATTTTTAGCAATTGCTAGTCATTTCCCGACAGGTTGAGTCAAAATGAGTCAGTATGAGTTAGTATGAGTCATATTTTGATACAGCCACCTCGGAACCAAAGTTAGCACAGCCACATGTAAACTGCTATATAAGGAGCGCGATTCAGCCCCATTTGGCAGGTTCCCTCTTTTAGGAAAAAGGTTCCTATTTGAGTAAATCTCAACTAATGAGTGCTCACAAGTACACTGCTCTACAAACCAACAGAGAGGCTGTGTAGAGTAATTCCCACGCTATAAATAGAACTACTTAGACCCAAGTTAGGAGTATACTGCATCCCTTAGGATAGGGACAGTTAGGACACCTTTAGAGAGAAAACCCCAGAGTGGGCAACTAAAGGGAATAGATCCCCAGCTAGTAGGGAGACCTAATAGTTCATTAGTACCCTTGGGAAAGGGTCGAGCAGAGCATTTGAAGCTGATTGCCAACTCCTTAGTGCATAATAGAATCAGTTTAGGAAAGACTATTCTATGTGACTAAGAGACGTGTGTGAATCAGTAGCGAGAGTACAGCGTGTTTATGCTATCTACCCAATTAAGCATTCCTAATTCACAGGAGCTAATTGGAAATCATTGAGAGCGCATCTTAGGGAAGTAACCCTAGTTGCTACAGAGTATCCTCCTAGCAACCCAAGAGTTGTCTAGACTATTCCCCAACTAACTTTAGTACATTTCGTACACCACTCCAACAGAAACCCAGACCCTCAACACGTTACTGAATCCCCAATCACCCTCAACCTCGTTGACGATTGATGAATGAACCATGTGCCTGATAGTCAACCCCTTTCTACGAGATTGATACTTGTTTCTAGTACCAACTCAACCAGGGAAGAGTACTCTCTTTACCTCGCTTCAGGTTTACTATCCATGAAGATAAAATTGGTTGTCTGGTAAGCGTTTCTTAGCGTTTCTACTGATCTTATCTAGAAAGAAGACAACACACTCCTCAAGAATGATACCAGCACGATCACGAAGCATGAGCTTGTTGCCATGCAAGAGGACTATGGACTGTGCGTTCCATGTACATTCACGGTGTCGCCATCGGCCCAATAGCAAGTTTGCCATATGTGCTTGCTCCTCCCTTTCTCCTCACTTCCTAATATATTTTCAGCATATTGGCATCGTTATCCAGACGGCACTCTTGCATGAGGTACATTATCAACTTGGATCACGAAATGTCCATTGACGTTCCACATATACACACTGCAGGATCTCAAAGGATGTCCCCACGTTGTTATTCTGTGTCATAGCCTGCACTCACATACACCACCAGCACCTGTCAAGACACCATCTCCACTGGTCACTGAGTTGAATGCACTACTGTGCGATATGGGCTGGCGTCTGGCTGATGCAACACCACGGCATGTGATGCTGGACACAGGATTTGTGCATGGCCTGCGGAGTATACTTGGCTGGGAATCTAATTGGACTCCAAGCCTTTCTGACCTACATCCGTCACTTGCCAACTTTGATCATCTCCGTCGTCTCATTAACATGGTCTGCCTTGAGAAATTCCTACACGGTACAGGTTTCAAAGGTGAGTATACTCTTGTTGCATTCTTGCAGTTGCACTAACGCTGTGGTAGCTGTCTCTTATTTGATCAATAATGTAGAGACGAATACCTACCGCTATGTCTGTTGTGCCGAAATGCACAAATTGAAGAGTGGAGTAATGTTTCAATTGATTGTTTGTATGTCACCTGCCATGTCACTTCGGCTGATGCATGCAACACGCCTTTCAATCGATATGTCATTCAAATGGGTCAGTGGAAAATGGGAAGAGTTTGAAATTGAAACTTGGGACAATGACCACATGCAGTGTAAGTCATTCATCTGCTTGTACAAACTCTGATCTCATGTGTAGTATAGCTATTGTTGTTGCCCAGGCATTCTCGACATCAGAGACTTTAGAAGCACACTACCTACTATTTTCTCGCATCTTTGAAATTGCACAGCAGGATACTGGTCTCGAAGTCACATTCCATTATATCAGCGGGCGTGGTATCCAGTCTATTGTAGCAGATGGTCACAGGAGACAGGCATTGGGTAGGTAAAAGTTTTAAAGATGTAGAATATTGACTTGATATTCTCAGGTCTTGGAATGTTCTGTGTTTCACTTTGTCGTGAAAACAAGATGACCTGTAGATATGAACCACACCGCCAACTTTGTGACTTGGGTCCTTATGATCATCTTCACCGAATGTACAGGCTCTGCACATGGCACTTTGCATGAAATGTGCGAAAAATCTGCCACTCTATCTCTCAGGCTGTAGAGAAAGCAATGCTTAGTATATCATCATTCGAAAGACATCCTGACTTCGAGAATACACTTTGAATCATCAAAATGGGTGGCAAAAAAGTGAAAGGTACAATGACTTCTACATAGGTCATTAACATACTAATGTACACATAGATTGGTTGAAGGATAAAGAGGAATTAGGCTTTGCTATTGCTGCCTTGTACTACCCTCAGAGCTTGATGCCACCTGAGTTTTGGCAGGCCAGTCCTACAACAACAAATGGCAATGAACAATCACACCACAACATCAATCGGGATGGGATTAATCTTACCTTGCTCGGAGGAATCATGCATGACCAGTATTATATATGATGATCGCATCAGCAATAGCCTCAATACAAACATCATGTATGGCATTCAGCAATGAGACAAAGCGTCAACACATGCACATCATGCCTCACAGACTGTTTCACGCCTCGGTCAGTAATTATTACAATATTTGACAAACAAAGTACTAATAATGTATTCAGCACTTGCACAACGAAAGCAGTACATAGAATTAACACTACCCACCATCAACAAAGAACACACCACTAATCACAAAGACAACAATAATCAAGCAGGTCAACCACTGCCAATACTCATCCAGCAAAAATCAAGTTATAGCTCTCTGGCACATGTTTTGACACCAGAGGTCAGTATCATAGAGTATCAGTCATCAAGCATACATACCAAACCCTCAAGTCATACAAGGGGCAGAAAGAGGTTAGACCGAAGGAAGTTTACAGTATCTTGATAAAGAGATTGCAAGTCTCTTTCGGTGCAGAGGCAACAGCAGAAGGGTAAACCCAGTGAGGGAGAGTACTCACTTGCTATAGTGCACTTGCAAACAAGTTGCTAGAAGTTATTCACAACGTGGGTATGAAGTAAAGAACTTAAATTGTGGGCTCAGAAAGAGCCAGGTTTATATACAGTACAAGATTGTTTGTACGTATTGTGGAAATATCCATAAAGGATGAAGGGCTGTGTAATGCGCAGCAATGGGCAGCCAATAGCAAAAGTAGCGCTTATCTATGGCGCAATATGCCAAGAGAATGGTGCAATATGTCACCATGATGATATAATATGATGTCATCTGAAGATAAGAATAAGTATGATGTCATGGGTCTAGAATGAATTAGTAATCATGAAGAGCGACCCAGACAGGATAAGAATAAATCCTAAATATTTCAATACTCCACCTCGCTATTCATGATGGAAGAGATGAATATGGTGTAAGGGAAAG
>JBBPRR010001376.1:0-11115 GCA_038093115.1 Hortiboletus flavorubellus | reverse complement strand
AAACCCCAGAGTGGGCAACTAAAGGGAATAGATTCCCAACAGTAGAAAGACCTAATAGTTCATTAGTACCCTGGGAAAGGGTCGAGCAGAGCATTTGAAGCTGATTGCCAACTCCTTAGTGCATAATAGAATCAGTTTAGGAAAGACTGTTCTGTGTGACTGAGAGATGTGTGTGAATCAGTAGCGAAAGTGAAGCATATTTACACTATCTATCCAATTGAGCATTCCTAATCGACAGGAGCTAATTGGAAGCCCATTGAGAGTGCATCTTAGGGAAGTAACCCTAGTTGCTACAGAGTATCCTCCTAGCAACTCAAGAGTTGTCTAGATCATTTCCCAACTAACTTTAGTACATTTCGTATACTACTCCAACAGAAACCCAGACCCTCAATGTGTTACTGAACCCCAATCACCCTTAACCTCATTGACAATTGATGAACGAACCATGTGCCTGATAATCAACCCCTTTCTACGAAATTAATACTTGTTTCTAGTACCAACTCGACCAGGGAAGAGTACTTTTTTCACCTCGCTTCAGGTTTACTATCCATGGAGATAAGATTCGTTGTCTGGTAAGCGTTTCTTAGCATTTTTACTGATCTTATCTAGAAAGAAGACACTAGGTATGAGCAGGAGAGTGACAAGGTTTGCAAAGACATGGCTTCACAGCAAGGAAATGAGTGATCAGTGCATAGAGGCAAAAGATGTATTATCCATCGCACTACAGGGGTTTTATAGTCAAGGGAACACCCAAGACTCTTCCTAATAAGGAAAATATCAATTAGTAATCAAGTACAGCAAAGAAAAAGAAAAAGAACATTATCCCTTCATGGGTAAACAGAAACCATGCAGAATACTACCTAGACCTATGTCAAAGTGATATGAAAGCTCAATAGAGCCAAAAGAAATCAATCCGAATGAAAATCAAGAATCTGGATAGGTCTTGCATGTGCGGAGATCTGAAAACAGACAGAAAATGTTAGGTTGCATCAAATTGGATTGGGTTGGACTAGGATTGGATTGGGTTGGACCAGGATTTATTGGAATATGATTGGGAGTGATTTGAAAGTCAGTGGAATGATGGAATATGACCACAAGGGACTTCAGTTCCTTACAATGGTATGGTTTCTTTACTGCGGTAATATATTTATTTTCTGTTATTGACAAGCAAAATCCATTTGGTGTGCCAAAGAGCCAGATTAGCTCAGGGTAGTGCTTGATAGAGTGCTGACGGGGAAGTGAAAACATTGCAGTGACACCCATTGTCTTGAAAACTTCACAGTAGCAATGGAAATATTGGATGGTATCATCAACACTACTCAGCATGGAGTTTGTTATAATGTTTTAATGGACAAGATAGTACATCTCTAAGAACACACAAAAAGTGCACATGACATCATCCATGATGTAACCTTCTATTGCTGCAATGTAAACCTTATGGATTTTATCACAAAAAATGAAAAAATATATATATACAAGAGAAAGACTGACAGACCTTCATCAGCGCCTTGGAATCATTACCAGTCTATTGTTTGAATTCCCATCCCTGTGGAAAGCGATGAAGGCCAGTAAAAGGTATTATAGCAGCAATACTATTATATAATTTCATTCAACAATAAGTGACAAAAAGGCCAAATAATAACAAACTGCCTGTTAATGTCATTCATGATATGCTCTGCTTGTTATGTTGATCCTGATGATTGTAGAACATACTTTTCTATCCAATTAACTAAATGATCTTTAAACATCCCCTTGATGAGCTGATGAAGTATATCAGGGGCAATGAGTTGATGTATGTTGGCATGAGGGAAGTCATTTGTAAATAGCTAGAAAGACACAAGGCCGATCAGTGTTGCCACAGGTTAGATAGAGGATACATATGATAAGGCTGGCAACAACACTGAAATCATGCCACATTTCATCTGCAGTTGCTTTTTGAAACCACATTTCAGTCAACTGCTTGAAATGATTTATACTATCTGGATCTGAGTTGAGTGTGCCACGTACTGCAGTACAGCTGTGATAAGGGTCATTAGTATTAATACTGATATCTATTCTGCTCATTGAACACTACTGCACACACCAGCCACAAACAATGTAGGTAAGCAGCACCTGCTCCTCATAATCAGCAATATATGGACCAAGCCCATATATAGTCTTTTGGAAATGTCTGTTACCATAGTGTACAATCTCAGGTGTTTTCATCACCTGCTTTAAACCTTAAAGGATTGTTGATAGCAAGTTGTGAAATAACTGATGATGGAAAAGCCAAAATTCCTTGTCCGATGAATGTTCTTTTGTTGCTAGATAGATAGATAAAATCAGTATAACATTCGTGTATAGGCATGTTTGGATACATGGTATGTAAGCTCACTCATTGGAATGGCAAGAAATCCAATTACGATGACAGCATCATGATGTACACAATGCACAGTATTGTGGATGTTACCAATTGACATATAGAGTGGATAATATTTGTTATTGCCAGTCACAACAGATACTGTAGTTTTATCACATTCCAAAATTATTGGAACAAATGTCAATCCATGTGTCCTCAGATCTTCAGCTATTTTATCCTGGATCATAACTTGTAAGGCAGAGTTTGCCCTATGATGATTAGCTTACTGCATGTAATGATGTCCAATCCCCAGACATGAAGTTCTGATATTGCTGTTTGTCCCTTTCAACAGAGTATTCCCAGTATGGCCCATAGTCAAATGAATCTTGGAAGTCTGGGTTTGCAAGCATGTTGTGAAGGCACACAAGGGGGTCACGAAACCAAACATTGAATGTTTGGTCCATCCATGGTGGCCAGTTTGGTGATGGCTGATTGCCTGCATATTTGACATAAAATTTTGACCATTTTGTCCCAGCCAATGGAGTGTTGTCAATAACATTTAATAGATGCCTTGCACTTCTGAACAACAATATCTGTCATTCAGAATTATCAGGATTTGCGTTGATTAGAGTCACTGCCCATATATCCATAAGTACATTGACCTGCTTGGCACTCATTTGAGTATGCCAATACAGCAAGTTAGCCATTTCGAACTGGATTTGGGAGTCCAGTCATTATTCAAGGCAGTACGAAGTGGTGGTGATTGTGCATTGGATGGAAGGAAATTCCCATGCACATCACAAGATTGTCCTAAGATGTTGAAACCTGTTCGTGACTAGTATTCAAATGAGGATGAAATACTTGGCACAAGGTACTACCCTTTCTCAGCTCTGAGTCTTCATGGTATTACTGATTTGGATTATGGTGATTATTTCCACTGGCAGCCTCAGGTGATCCAAGAGGGGAGTGGGAATGTGTTGAAGAATTCAGAGATGGGAAAGGTACCTTGGATTGGCTACTGCGGTTGTGGTGAATTATCAGATGAGCTGCCAGGTGATGTTTAGTTCGACCAGCAAGGATTTTGAATCAGTGATTGCATCCTGAGTGTTCACATGGAAGTTGCAGGGCAAGATTTGCTCTATGTAGACCATTCCTCCAAGGCAGCATTATAATGTTCTATGAATGGCAAACTTGGCATTCCTGAGGCTGGAACTTAAGTGGAGTAACTCATTGACTTATTGTTTGTTAGCACTCAGGGTGTGCCACTTACAAAAGTTCAACTTTGCAGCCCACTGTCCCACTGTGTTACATCCACTTTCCATTGGTATTTTACTGACCGTGCTTAGCCATTAGACCACATCATTTCCTAATGAACACTTGATGTACCCATGCCAAGAATGCAACCACTCATCCTGGAGCTATTGTCCTTGCAGCAAAGAGCAAGCAACAGAACAAAGCAGAGAAACTGGCTGACGACAATCGCACAGCAGTAGAGAAGGCTGCTGTTGAGCAAGCCAAAAAAAGAGTGTGTCGTCACTATTGCAAAGTTAGTTATGCAGCTATGTGAACAGGAGCAGAATGTTGCTACACCTGTAAATCATGGCACTAACTCATTTATTTCATCCTTTGACATGATCTAACTCATGTAGTTACAGGGGGGTCAAGTGGCATCTAGTGTGAAAGACACAAGCAATAGTGGGACAGTAGAGCAGGATCAGCAATAGTATCTCTGCAATGAAACAAGAACTCACCAATTTCATAGGCAACAGGTATCAGATGCAGTCTGAAGCATAATCAGACTCGGTCACAACAGCCACTGGCATTACCAGTATGCCAAAATCAAGGAGGGCAGGCAAGACCTCACCGAAGACGAAGATCAGTGAAGCAAGCAAGATGATCAGTGACTCAAATGCCAGCAGCAACTTTGCCTCATGTAGATTAGAAGCAAACTTGCCACAATATCTACCAAAGTGGGTAGAGTACTGATGCTGTACTTTTACATCAACTATGTTACATCAACTTAATGAGTCCATGTTATTATTTGTGAACTTGTTGGTTGCTGACTATAAGTCTATTGACAGGAAATTCCTTGGTGGCTCAATCAAGGGATAGGCTACATGTGTCCATGAGAAAACAACACCACAATTGATGTCTGTAAAAGCTTTGGATGCATCAACCTTGGTGTCCAAGCTCAACAATCAGCCCTATGGCCCCAACCAGGCAGCAACAAAGAGTACTCAAGCCACTAAATATTCAGAGATGGATGCTGGTATTATGATCAAATTTGGTGGCTTTGATCTTGATTCCAGCAACAATGGAGACAACGAAGAGCAAGAGGCAATCCTTTTCAATAAAGAAAAGGAAAAGGAAAGGTCTGAGTCAGACAAGAACATTGCTTTGGTGCGTGCTTGACGTGCTGTCTAATATGAAGCTACTGTATTCACTGAATGAACTGTACTACTAGGTTGTTCCCTCCACTCCAGACAGTGACTCCGAGATCAAAGCTAGTCAAATCCCTCTCTGGTATGATAACTACAAGGGTACCCCTCCTCTGTTGCTGCTCTGGGGGCCCTTTGGTGTAATGAAGAAAAGGATTGAGGAGACTCGACTTGCTAGTCAAATCCCCTCCTGATATGATGACTATGAGGGTACCCCTCCTTCATTGCATCCCTGGGTTCCCTCCGGTGTAATAAAGAGAAAGATTGAGTTAGAGGAGACTCAAGCCAGTCAAATCCCCCCTTGGTATGATAACTATAAGGGTACTTCTCCTCCATCTCAGCTCTGGGTGCCCTCAAATGTAATGAAGAGAAAGGTTGAGGAGATTCCACACAGTGATGTCGAAGACAAGGAAATGGCTGGGCTTGACATGGAAATTGATACTGATATTCTGCATGAGCCTGAGGTAAGAACGATGACATTGGTAAGTTTTTTGTGTGTGTTTATATGCTCACACCTAGTTGACATCACAATAGACATTAGTCACTGTTGTGCATGTGGATTGTGATGCTCAGCCAATGCCAAAAAAGGCCAAGACAAAGCCAGAAGATACATTGCTTAGAACAAAGACTAGAAATATGGGTACCACAAACAAGTCTCATAGTGACTACAAGAATAGTGACCTACCTGTTCCTATGGATCAGTAGTGGATAAACATCTTCATGAATGCTGTTATTCTCTGGGCTGGGGGTCAATCAAGTATTTGGTCCATCCCTGATGAGACCCTGGTGGTGACACTCCAAGAAATCTTTTCCACCGTCTACCCCAATGTCCAGTATGAATTTACCATTCAGGGTGCTATATTTGAAGTGGTATGTCATTCCATTGCTTCATCTTTTCTCATCCCCCTTGTCCCTCTGTTCACTGAAACATGGATAGGTATCACAGTGTCTGCTTGAGTGGTGGAGTGGATTTGGATTCACAGCCTTTGTCATGGTTATATTAAGTTAAAGTGAGTCAAATGAGGACTAATCAAAGCACTGCTCCTAGACTAGCAAAATGATCATGTGACCTGCACAGCATGAGTCAGCATGATTCATTGCCAAGCCAAAGGCTATTCTTAGCTCATTGCAAGTCATTTTCTAATAGGGTGAGTCAAAGTAAGTCAGTATGAGTCAGTATGAGTCATATCTTGGCACAGCCACCTTGGAACCGAAGGTAGCACAGCCACATGTAAATTACTATATAAGGAGCATGATTCAGCCCCATTTGGCAGGTTTTCTCTTTTAGGAAAAAGGTTCCTACTTGAGTAAATCTCAACCAACGAGTGCTCACAAGTGCACCCCTCTACAAACAAATAGAGAGGCTGTGTAGAGTGATTCCCACGCTATAAATAGAACTACTTAGACCCATAGTTAGGAGTATACTGCATCCCTTAGGATAGGAACAGTTAGGACACCTTTAGGAAGAAAACCTCAGAGTGGGCAACTAAAAGAAATAGATCCTCAGCTAGTAGGAAGACCTAATAGTTCATTAGTACCTTGGGAAAGGGTTGAGTCAAGCATTTGAAGCTGATTGCCAACTCCTTAGTGCATAATAGAATTAGTTTAGGAAAGATTATTTTGTGAAACAACCCTAGAGCATAGCTCCTTTAGGTTGCCAAAAGATAGCTGTAGACTGGAGGATGAATAGGAATAAGCCTTGTCAGGCCAATAAAGTCCTTCTTGTAGTGCTTTAGGAGAAAACACCAAGAGAACTAGACTGGAGTTCTCTGACGCTGGCATTAAGCCTTAAGTACCTACTAGAGATATGTACATGTTGTGACTGTATCTAATGATCTGGGAATGAAAGGGGAAAAGGGCATAGGGTGAAACAGAAATGAAACACATGAGGCCAACATACAGTGTGGCAGAATGGAAGAGAAGCATAACACAAGTGAAACATGTGTATCAAGGAATGGAATAGAAGCATGATCAAACGCTTATGTGAAGGGGTGAAACACAATGTGGAACGGGAAAGATGGGAAGTCTCGTGCGTGAAACAGAGTGAAGGAGGTGAGACGACTATGACGCATGAGATAGGGGCAAATGGGTAAAAGATAAGGATATAAGGTAAGATTGTCTGTTGTGAGCATAGAAAACATTAAGTCCAACGAACATAGGGATATGGGAATATACTGATCGTAACATTCTGTGTGACTAAGAAATGTATATGAATCAGTAGTTAGGAAACCTGTGGTCTCCACAGCATGATCCCCACCTATCCACCACAATCAACTCCTTCCTTGACATGGGGTCTCCTCTATACACCCTCTATCATGCTTTCCTTTGAAATTCCTCCCTCACCTAGTATACTGGACACTTCTGTCAGATCCAAAGAGATGTCAAGGGTTATCTTCTAGTTACTCTCTATCAACTCAGTATGCTTGAATTCCTTGAATGCAAGGCTGTGACATGAGTCATAGAGAATCATGGTGAGTTAGAGATAAGCATAGCCATAAGGGCATGAGGCATAAGCTGTGCGCATGAGTCATAGATAAGAGATAAGGAAGTGACTCATAGATAAGCAGTATGAGATAAGCGACATGAGGCTTGACATGTGGTGTATATGTCATGTGAAGGAGTGACATGAGTGTGGCCCCTGGGCATTATGTGACTGGGTCATGTGATCATAGTTGGATGAGTGTAGAGGAGTCCAAGTGTGATAGGGGCTATTTAGCAAAATGCTTTGTAGCAAGCCAGAAAAAATAGGTAAAAATAAGAGAAAAATAGTAGCAAATAGCAGTGGTTGTAACAATCATCATCTTCGCAATTGTCCCCTTTGTTGCCCTTCTTCCCCCTCCTCTTGCAGCTCCTCTCATTCTTCCTCTCAAGGTTCCCACTCTTCAACCTGCTCCCTTAGGTCTTGTCATGCCCTTCCTATTCTGCCCCTTCATTGTCGCTCTCTGTCTCTTGAGTACAACAACTATGACGATTACTCTGACAGTGCTGTGGCCAATATGACCAGCTCCCCCTGCAGAGGATACATTGATCTCTGAAAACATCTTCATTGCAGACTCGATTCTAGCACAGGGGTAATGTTATGATTTCTTCTTTCCTCTTACTAAGATCGCTTTTCTTTGCAAACATTCTTCCACATTCTGCAATGTTCCATTATATTCTTCCATATTCCATAATGTTCCATGCATATTTTGCTTCTTCTCTTATTTTTGTCTCATGGCCTGCTTCTTGAATATTCCACAACATTCTATGACTTTCTCTTTGCTTAGTCATTCTTGTCTCTTGACTGTATGTAAACTCAATGTCTTTACCATGTATCCTTAAGTCAGATCTCCTTAGGAATACATCTAGCTTCATCTCCTTGAATCACTCTCTAAGCTCTTGTCCTACTTTTGAGTGGACGCTGTAAAACACTAGTTCCATCTGTATTGCAATAGCAAGAGGAATACTAGAAAATAAGAAAGAAGAGTACGAATAGGTTCATCCCAGGGACCCTAAAGAAATTGGTGGGGGCGAAGGACCTGACTACACAATCTGGAAAGATATATGAAAAGATAGGGGTAAACCTGGATAAATCCAATCCAGAAAAACAACAAGAAAATGATTTGGAAAGTGAAATAGAGATAAAGGAAAGTAGGAATATACGTTCGATGAGAGAATTTAAAACCTGGAGCAGAATTGATGAGATAGTGATGAGATAAGAGAGAACTGGCCAAGGACGAGGGCTGGATATGAGTAGGAAAGTGATAAGGTTTGCAAAGACATGGCTTCACAGCAAGGAAATGAATGATCAGTGCACACAGGCGAAAGATGTATTATCCATTGCACTATAGGGGTTTTATAGTCAAGGGAATGCCCAAGACTCTTCCTAATAAGGGAAATATCAATTGGTAATCAAGTACAGCAAAGCAAAAGAAAAAGAACATTGTCCCTTCACGGGTAAACAGAAACCATGCGAAATACTACAAAAGAGTCTAGACCTATGTCAAAGTAATATGAAAGCTCAATAAAGCAATAAAGCCAAAAGAAATCAATTTGAATGAAAATCAAAGATCCAGATAGGTCTTGCATGTGTGGAGATCCAGAAACAGACAGAAAATGTCAGATTGCATCAAATTGGGTCAGATTGGACTAGGATTGGATTGGGTTGGACTAGGATTCATCAGAATGTGATTAGGAGTGATGTGGAAGTCGGTGGAATGATAGGATATGACCACTGTTATGATTTCCCCTTTTCTTACTAAGACCGCCTTTTTCTTGAACATTCTTCCACGTTTCATAATGTTCCATCATGTTCTCCCTTGTTCCATAACATTCCATGCTTATCGTACTTCTTCTCTTTTTCTCACGGCTTGCTTCTTGAACGTTCTACGGTGTTTCATGACTTTCCTTTCGCTTGGTCATCCCAGATTTCCAACAGTATATAAACCCGTCATCTCTACCATGTATCCCTAAATTAGACCTCCTTAGGAATACATCCAACTTCACCTGCTTGAATCATTCTAAGTCCTCGCCCTACTTCTGAGTGGACACTCTTCTCTTTGAAACCTTAAACTCAACCTTAATGAAGGTTGAACCTTTGAACCTACGAAAGACTAAGGCTACGATTGGCCCTACCCGGACCAACCGTAACAAAAGGTCTAACTTAGATCTTGTGACTACCATCGCTGTAGCTTGCCACCATTTCCCGATGAACCCCCTAACCTCCACTTGGTTCAGATACCGTTCCAACCAGGAAGAAACCTCTGATGGTTCTACCCCCGAGGAAAAAACCCCTACAAATCCTGAAACCGCTGACCTCCCGTTCTTCTCTTTGGAAGAAGAACAAGAAGACCTTTACCTTGCCCAACAAACCTCCACTGCCCTAGTCCTACCTTGCCCTTCCACACCTCCCTCCCCACCCACCAACCCTAGACAACCAGTCTTCCCTCGACCCCCACCTAACCCTTTCCCTTTTCCCGGACCACCACCACCTGCCATGGCAGCTCGCCCCACAGAACTCCACATTGGCACCCCAGAACACTACAATGGATCTTATGACACTACCATTCAATAACTTCACTCCATTCAATTTTATCTTTATACAAATGAACTCATCTATGATTCCGATCCCAAGAGAATCACCTTTGCCCTCTCCTATATGACCAAAGGATCTACCCTTACCTGGGCCTCCTACCTTCAGACAATGTGCTATTACTGGTGTTGCTATCAACTTTGGAACTTGGGCTGACTTTTGCACTACGTTCAAAACCTCCTTCAAACACCATGATCAGAAGAACAATGCTATTGCTTGGTTGTCCACTAAGTGAATGACCTCTCAGAAGAAAAACAGATGAATCGTCTACTCCTCCTCCCTCACTGAGTTCAACTCTAACTTCCAGAATAACGTTGCCCTATCTGGAATCACTGATCATGCCGTTCTTATTGAATATTATTTGGTTGCCATTCCCCCTTCCGACAAATCTTTCAAATGGAAACTCCCCCTAACACCATCAACAACTGGTACAAAAAGGCTGTACACTTCCAAATCCAGTGGGAATGCTGTAGAGACTGGTACGTCTCTGTGGTCGTATCCTCTTTCTTAGACACATTCTACCGTCTCCCCGTTGCTCTGATATTACCTTCTGGACTTTCCTACCTAGACCGGATGCTTCCGCCGAAGACCGGATCACGGACTATTAGTCCAGATGCCTCGATCTAATGTGGTTGACACGGACTTTCACATATGAGTTCATTACACCGGTCTGTTCCTTCCAATCTTATCTTATCAACTTTCCCTATTATTCTGATCTCCTACTTATGTTCTTCGTACTGCTGAAGACTGATCGGGCCTTTCGGGCCTGACGGCTTCCCTTCTTAGATTTAACTTCTGTCATTTAGAGTTCTGATCCGTTTTGTGCCTTTTTGTTTCATTCCCGTTTTCCCTTGACATATATTACTCTATTGGTCGTAGTGCAAGTCCCAGGTATGCCCGGACTATAAAGCCATGTACCTTAGAGTTAGAAAACACTTTTGGTTGGAATCACGAACTGCTCGAACCTCTGGTCGCCACCGTACCGTCACCGTCACCGTCCACCATCAACGCTCACCACGAACTCAACGTTTTCCCGTCATCCTCTATCACTCTCCGGACTCCCAGACTTCCCGCATCTCCCTCGGACATCCTCCGGACTAGTGTCGGACTAGTCGAGTAAGTTCCCAGACTTCTATCTTTCACTCACCCGCTTTACAGAGTCCCTTTTGGGGCGAATATACTCGCTCCCCTACCCCCTTTCTGGCCCGGGACTAGTGGTTCCCACCTCCTAGTCTCCTTCAGGCCCCTTAACATCTTTACAACTGGAG
>JBBPRR010001375.1:0-11122 GCA_038093115.1 Hortiboletus flavorubellus | reverse complement strand
AGACCTTGTTCAGCTAGACGTCGTGCGACTGATGGTGCGATATGCCCCATTCGGCGGTGGAACTCCATAACGGTGAGTCGCTCTGTTACCGCAGCAGTGTGTTCTCCCTCGTGTACAACACGATATAGTCCCTTCGCAGATCGTGGTATGCGCCCGATTATCTTTCCGCCGGCATTGCGGATTATGCAGTAGCCATCTGCAAATGTCATCGAGAGACCAAGCTCATCCAGACGACCAATCAACATGAGCGTGTACCCCACTTCACGTGAGTACAGGACATCTGTCAGGCGCAACTTCGAGACTTCCATCCTGTTGGGGATTTCTATGATTAGGTCGCCCACTCCGGTAGCGTTGAACTTCTGTTGGTTTGCAGCGGTAAAGGACTTCGGCGGAATCGGTTGGACGTTCAGCATATGGTCCAGATCCGGGCTGATATGAAGAGTAGTGCCCGAGTCGTATAGCTCAACGCGGCACGTATCAGTTTGACGGTTGCTAACCTCCATAGCAATATTCTCCAAGTCGTCTTCGGCAGTGGGTGGAAGGCCAGTGCAGCCGCAAGACATCTCGTCTTCGGTTTCGTGCACTCGAAACTCTTCGTCGTCCCAGCCCCATGGGCTATCATCACCGGTGACCGAGAACCAGTCATCATCATCATCATAGGAGACTTCCTGCACTCTGCCAGGTACGTCTTTAGCTTCATCATCACTATCTGACTCCGTTGATATCAGATCGGGGAGCAATTCGTCATCCTCAATAACTCTGAAAACACCATCCTCAGAATCTGCGTCATCCATTACAACATGGGCGCTATCCGTGTGAGTCGTTGTCTTCTTGTCAGCGTTCTTTGGTTTGTCGCACTTCGCGGCTAGGTGCTGATCTGATCCACAGTTCCAGCATAGCCATTTCGACTGAGTGCCTTGGGAGGATCCATGTCCTCGACCGCATCCTCGCGACCTTGTGGATGATGTCACAATCATGGCTTCGTCACAATCCTTGTCACCTCTACTGGTATGTTTCGTCTTCTGCTGTTCTGCTTCTTCGCTGATGAGCGAGATCAGAACATCAGGCTCGATTGTCTTGGACGTGGCATATAAACGAGCGACAGCAAGTTGAGTCGATGCGAAGTTGGCAAGATGTGGGGGAAGGGATCTGATGATTGTTGAATGGTAATCCTTTTCGTCAACGTCCACTCCTACTGAGGCTAGCTCTTCTCGCTTGGTCCGCAGGTCATCCAAGCACTGGCGGGCATCTCCACCTTTCAGCATCCGAGATTCGAGGAATTGGGTGTGCAGGTCCATTTGCATGTAAGCCCCTTTTTCGGTATATTCCCGTTTGATCTCTTTCCACATTTCCTTTACAGTCACCAGCTTCCGGATTTTCAGCGCTGTTGAGTCAGGGATACACTGGGTAAGCAAATGCTTAGCTACACCCTCGTTCTTATGCCACTTGTTGTGTTCCGTAGCTTCGTCAGTGGTCATCGGGGTGGTGAAAGTCGGCTTAGCTGCGGTTCCATCAAAATGGCCCCACATGTCCTTGGCCTTGACGGCGGTCTGAAAACGGAAAGTGAAGATAGCCCAGTTCGTACCCTTGACATCAAGCTTGGGCACGTTGCTAGGGAGCGTATTGGTGGTGACAGGGACGGTGGATGACATTGTATCGGTAAGTGGATCTGTTCAGTAGTGTGAAGCAGCAGGGCTCATAACCTATTAGACTAAACAAGAGCGCTCAGTCGTTTGCAGGGCAGACGGACTAAATGATATTCACCTAAACAAGAGCGCTATGTACGAAGTAAGCATAAGTCCGGTACGATCTATGTGTAAGATACTCACCTCAGTCGTTTGTGGGGCAGACGGACTGAGGTGACAACTGCGAACGGGGCCGTTTAAGTACTCGTAGGTACAAGCTAACTATCTAACGGGGTAAACGAAGAATGTAAGAGTGACACAATAAAGTAAAATGTACCGTATCCGAGAGAACGGATAAGTAATCTAATGTGATGGGCTGTGTGTGCGTCGTGTGGTACATCGTCCGGAGCCAAACAACATGCTCCATGCGATGAATTTGTATGCGATCAGCAGCACGCACGCTTGCGCATTCCGACACACCCTCCGCTGCCAGGACCACTGGCAACCTTCTCTTTCGACAGCCCTTCTGACATTTTGTCTTTTATGATGTCCAATGCGGTGGCTCCTCAGTCTACTTCCTTCCCCAAGCCTGCATATGTGGCGCTCTGCGGCGATGAGCTTAAATGGCGAGTGGTTGGTAGCAATGCCAAAGGCAATCAAGGGCGGTGGTATGCTAAGGTGAATCCTGTCTGTATACTGATACTTTACGACTGTCAGTGTCCCAAGTTGAACGCTAAAGGCAAGCCCAAGTGTTTCAAGTGGGGCTCACCGAAGCCTTCCCCCACGAACTCCCCTCCACTGACGGCCTCACCCATACTCTTGTCTTCGATTGACCAGCCGGTAGATGGCCAGCAGGAGGATTACTCGGGCTCAGCATGCACGTCTAGCCAGTCTTGTGCTATCCCTAACTGCTCCTCTACGCGTGTCGCGGCTGGCTGCAAGCATTACTGCTGCCGCAAACATTGTGTTGCCTTAGGTGGTTGTCACTTATGAAAACATCGCATGACCCCCACCGAGCAGAAACGTTATGTACCTATCGATCCTGTCCTTCTGGCCCCAACCAACCATGCCCGACCTGCGTTATTGCCTCCACCTATAGTACCTGTCGATGCTCTCCCACCAACCTTGCCTTCTGATCCAGTTCCTGCTAAGCCGACATCCCAAGGCAAAGAGCGTGGCGTTGGTGTTGACATGCTTTCAAGTACTCGGCATCCCTCCCAAATGGCAGCGGTTTTAACATAGGGGTATGCCCAACAAGAGGCCCTACGTCAGCAGAAGGAAGCGATTGAGGCTGAGCGAAGGGCTCTCGAGCGAGCAGCAGCGAACACTATTGACGCCTATGATTGGCATACGGTAGGTTGTTACACTACACTCAATTAACAGCCCAGGTGCTCATCATACAAATGTAGGATGGCAATGACTCGTCGTCACTTCAAGTCCAACATGGATTCACTTATCCCAATCTGCGTATAACCTCAATCATTCTTGTGAGACTGGGCCTCACCACCAGCAAAGAAGGTCAATACCTCGTTCAGTACTTCAATCTTGCCCTTTGCTGATGGACCAATATCTTCCAAGGACATGTCGTTGCGCTTCAATCACCACAGGTCTATCTCTGCAACGTTGGCATCTCCACGATGCCCAACTTCGACAACATCATTGCTCAATACAGTGCTTCACCTATCTTGTCTCCGACCATGAATGTTTCACATCTGCATACAAACCTTGCATCCGAGTGAGCGTCTGTACGTCGTGCAAATCATCAGCAGCTGACAGACCGATCGCACACCACTGGCAAAATCCTTCCTGATGTCATCGAGCTCCCAAGCAGCAGCTCAGATGACGAGCCAGATGCTTATCCCAGCAAGCACTCCAAATTTTCTCAGAAGGTGTGCCGCTTACGCCCACAGCCTACTACTCCTCTCAAGCATCCCTCTGATTTCGACCATGTCTCTCTACCAGTCCCTTCTCCATCCTCGCCATCATCTGTTACACACTCTGCTTTCGATCCCATCTGTGTTGATACATATGAACCAACGCCAACATGAATTTGGCCTCAGGACTTCTATACATTTGAGATTGCAGAGGTTTTTAGTGCAGTTAGTGCACCAGGGATCAATGCGAAGCAGGCTTTTTTACAGACCTATGGCCCTAATGTTACATTCCATGCGTCAACATTCAGTGAGCATCTCAAGCGCTGGAATGCCTCTTCGATCACCTCACGCATGAAATTTATTGATGCAAGGGAGACAGACGAGGGAAAGTACGTCTTATTCATGAAGGCCAATCTGTTGCCAGATGGTGAGGTGAAAGCAGCGAAGAAGCGCCTGGCACGTCACCACAAACACTAGTTGTTCATAATACATGTAACCCAGCTCTTTCTCATGACTCCCTCGCATTGTACAGTTCCGTGATGTATTTACTTGACAATTGGCCATCTCATTGGTTTGTAACCCTCGTCCTCCAATTTTTGCCATGTAAGACGGTTCTTTTGCAAGATCATCTCATCAAGCAAAAATGCATATCTGTCAGCGAGCATCTCCCGACAGATTGAATGGTACCCACCAAACCACACGTTAGTTTGCTCTGCGATCGAGGAGTTAAAGTGCCATCCACCATCTTCTCCAACAAGGTCGTCGAATGCAGCAGGATTACAGTGTTCCTGACACCATTGGTCCTCAGTGGAGTGTTTGCACTTGAAATGAAAGACGTTGACAGAAAGCCCAATGTCAGAGAAGTAGGGATCGTCTCGAACCATATACGATAGCGTGCAGTTGTTGTCGTAGAAAATATGATTGGGCTTAACGGTTTCATCATGAAAGGTACGTTTGATCATCTCCTAATTAGTGTACTGTAAGTATGTTTATATCTCTGGATTGTGTGAAACAGACCACAACAGTTGCAACTCCCTCTGCACCATAAAATGTCTCTCGTGAAAGGATGATTCCACATGGGGCGACAATGAGTTGTTCATTATGTGTTCGCCTGCGACTGAACTGAGCACGCAGCTTCGCTCGCTTGGTGCCAGCAGCAGGAGCAGGATCAGTGTCAGCGCCAGCAGGCTGCTCAGACACCTCAAAGTCTTCATCGTCATCGTTAGGAATTTCAGGTAGGCCCTCGAGAGCAGAGTTGGTTGGATTGGAGAGGTGCACACGCTGAAGACAGGCTAGAAGCTGAAAACGGGACTGTCTGCAAAGAGAGTATGCCTCTTCAACTGCTGTGTGGCTCGCAAGTTCACATGTCCTTGTAGAAGGTACGACGGCACGTTCACATCCAACAATCACACAAAGATTGGTGAGGGAGATGTGCTGTTGACAGAAACGGTCACGATTGTTGAGCAAGGGTTCATGGCAATTGTGTTCTGCACAACATGGGTGGCCCACAGTGACCCCATCGGTGACGACAACTGAGAATTTTCGTATGAGGGTCTTGTTCTTGTCAAAGTGCAGGATTGTGCACTTTTCGCAGTAGTGGCGAAGTTCCTCCTGGCCGTACAGCTGAATGTGGAGATTGCGTGCTTTGATGGCAGCTGTAAACCAATCCTTGTGATCTCTACCATGCGGAACTATTAAAATATTGTCATATAATGCAAGATCTTCCATCAAGGAAATCTGAACAATGGCACTCCAGACATGATCACCCGATAGCTGAAACTGAAAGAGAAAGTCTTTGGGAGGCATCGCATCCCTTGAGAGCGCCACGTTGTACAGATGGGCGCAGTTTGACATTGAGGTCCTACGCCACTCAGCCACAACCATACTTAACTTGGGAAAGACTTGTAACTCGGAGACTACACACCATGCCAGCAAGCACTGCGTTCTCCAAAGACAGGCCAACTCTACTTCAACATATTGGTGACCACCGACATGGAGGATCAAGTGGATATCTCTATAATAGGTACAAGTGTGGTCGTGTTTTGGAATGCTGTAGTCGACATAGTATCCATGGTGGAAGCTTACACGACAAGCTACCATCATGAGAAGAGGGTCAAATGACAATGGAATGTGACTTACTGTCACATCGTAAGCTAACAGAGTACGTAGCAAGTGGGCCATGAGCAATTGTATATAGAATTGCCGGGCATTGTGTTGCTTCCATGAGTTTCTTGCGGTTTGAACAGCCGGCAGTCATGCATGTTTGATGTGGTGGATAGATGGTATTGCTATCTATCAGGCAGATCAATGGACAATGAGGCTCATCAATACTAGTCACGAGGTGCTAGACTTACATATGCCGTGCTGGTGCCCATGAAATTCGAAGCATGTAACATTACTGGCCTGTGAGCTTGCGAAGCCTGTCCAGATGGCAGACTTCAACACGCTCCAGTAGATAGGCACATTGGCCTCACGAATATCGCAGCTTGCTGCCAGGAACTTGATGATGCCATTCGATAGGTTATCGGGCAGAAATGACGGGTTGTAGTCACCAAGCTGGACGAGAATGATGTCGTTCTTGATCTGCTTAGTGAGTGATACGAAGCGGAGGACAGCAGCTAAGGAGATCGAGGATTCATTGAGTAGCACATCTTGCAGTCTCTGCAGGTGTGCCAACATATAATCTGGAGTGGCTGGCATAATGTTGAGCAGTGCTGCTACTCAAGTCAACGATTCACGAGGTGGGTGCCAGTGGCCCAAGCATCACAACTCAGACAAAGACAGACAGACACAGACAGACAGACTTGGATGCAAACATACACCTTGGCTACAATGGACAGCCTACAGACAAAGAGAGGCACAAGACGCAGATACAGTCGGACGGACAGATGTGGACACACAGTATATAGACTCGATCCACACAGATGCGGACAGTTGTTTAGACTCAGCTACAAACACTGGCAGGCAGGCAGAGACAGAGTCGGACAGACGCGGACATGCAGATAGACTCGATCCGCACAGATGCAGACAGAACGAATAGACTCGGGCTACAAGAGACAGACAGAGACAGCGACAGACAGACGCGGACAGATCAAATAGACTCGGGCTAGAACAGACGGACAGAGACAGATGCGGACAGGTAGACTGCATGAGAGGGAGGCTGAAGATTTCTTGATATCCGGGATCAATGTTCATTCCAAGACTGGTAGCAAGATTGATATCTATGCTACTCCCAAGACATGTTCATAATGGATCTCTCAACCACCTGAATTGCTCAGCGCCACACATCACTCAAGGTCTGAGCTCTGAGCACCAGACATCCCTGTCGTGAATGCATTATTGGAATCGGACCCCCATGTCACTGGTCCATTGTAGATCCTCATGTATTTGTACTGGATCTTGGTATTCGTGGGTAGATTCACTGTCAGCTCTACAACAGACAGAGAGATAGACACGCACAAAGACAAACAAAAGACAGAGACGCACAGAGGCAGACAATTGTTGATGCACACTGGATATGGACAGACAAGTGGACTCGGACCTGGGCTACAACAGACAGAGAGACAGAGACGCACAGAGGCAGACAATTGTTGACGCACACACACTGGATACTCAGACTCGGGCTACAACAAACAGAGAGACAGAGATGTACAGACAGAGACGCAGACAAATAGAGGTAGACGCACAGAGCAGACATTTGTTGATGCACGCCGGATACTGACAGACAAATAGACTTGGGCTACATTGACTAGAGAAAGTTTGGTTACATGACGATGAAATGAATGATGTGAACTAATAGGCAATGAAAATATGGATGGGGCTATTTGCAAGGAGGGCGCGCTGCCTTCGCCATAAAGGCAACCCAAGTAGCATCTTCTTGCTGACCCAGCTTGGTCAAGCGTTGACGAAGGATATAGTTAGGGAGATACTCCCAGATATGGCGGTTGTCATAGAAGGTAGATGAGACAAAGGGGACTCCAAAGAACCGTTCAAAGGCAGTGGCAACCCCCCTGTGAGTTGCAGCAGCGTTGCTGCAGCGTTGGAAGCCCTCTGCAACTTCACAAACATAAAAGTCAACCGGCCAGTGTCGAACGTTTTCTACTTCGATGGCGTTATCCCATGATTCCCCATGTGAGAGCAAGTTGCCAGTATCCAGATCATCAACGACTGAGTACGGGAACGTGGATGGCGATGAACTGTCATCTGTAGATGAAGACCGCTGGAGATGGTGGTGGCGTGAGCATTTACACGGAACTTGAACACCTATTGAAGACTCAGAGGGGTCGGTTGAAGAGCCTTCAGACAACTCAGAGGCTGAAATTGAGCGAGCACGTCTCTTTCCCTTGGCTTTTGATAATAAGACTTCAACCACTGCAGCCTTGGTAGTGTCAATAGAAGGGAACACTGCATCAGCGCATCTCGGTTCTTCCTGGATGGAAGGGGAAGCCGCATCTGAATAGAACAACAAATTAGGGTCATGTGGATGTGCTGAGCAGAGAGGATGGTGGATACCAGAATGGGGAAAAAACTTTTCTAGATAGTGAACAAAATCAGGGCAGGATTTAACAGGGCCAGCTTTGATGAAGATGACCGGGTGCTCGACATTCGGAAGTATGAGGGTATGACCAGCTTCGATATAAATCCACTGTTCATGGAAGTGGGAGTAGTGCTGGACATCAAGGCCAGAAAGGCCAAGACGATGGAGAATGGACGGTGCAAAGGAGAAATAAGAGAACTGAAATCCACTCTGGAATTGATAAAGGGCAGGTTGGGAACTTTCCTATGAATTTTGTTTGTGAGCAGTAAGATCGGTAGAAAGCGCTAGCACTTACTCGTTTCCATACATACACAGTGACCGTATTCTTCACATTGACTAAAAGTTGCTCGCTATCTTGATGAATAGGCAATGGCAGTTTGATGTCCCCATGGATGTGAGATGAACCAATGGCAAGGATAGGCTGAAAAGAAGGACCCGATTCTGGGAGGATCGAGCGGCTGGGAATGGGAGAAGGAGATTGGAGAGGGACAGTAGACTGATGAGGGTCAGCGTCCGTATGAACATGAGGGGAACTCAGGGCGGCGATAGGCTGGAGAGAGGGACCAGGTTCTGGGAGAAACGGGCGGCCAGGAGAAGGGGATTGGATGAAGGAATGATTGTCACAGACAATAGGGATGGCAGAGTGATTCAGAGGGTCGACGTCCGTATGAGCATGGGGGGAACCCAGCGCAGCGATAGGCTGAAGAGAGGGACCAGGTTCTGGGAGGAATGGGCGGCCAGGAGATGAAGGGGATCGGATGAAGGAATGATTGTCACAGACAGGAGGGATGACAGACTGATGGAGAGGGTCGGGGTCTGTATGAACACGAGGGAAACCCGGGGCGGCAGGGGAATCCAGGGCGGCAGGGGAACCCGGGGCGGCAATAGGCTGGGGAGAGGGACCAAATTCTGGGAGAAACGAGTAGCCAGGAGAAGGTGAAGGTGATCGGACGAAGGAATGGTTGTCAAAAAAGGGAAGGATCATAGACTGATGGGCAGGGCCGCCACCCAACAAAGAAATGCCAGCGGAAGGAAGATTAGCTTGAGGGTGGGTAGAGGCTGGTTCTTGTGGAGCGGATGCTGAAGCAGGTTCTTCAATGCTTGGATCGGCCTGTAATGCATCGAATGATGGGTAGTCATCCTCAACCTGTTGTCCACCAGCCTGGACAGCTAGAACATGGCTTTTGATGGCACATTCCCCAGAAAGGCGGCAGTGCGTACGGCACGCTGCTCTTTCACAATGTGAATTAGCACGGCGCTTGCACAGCAGAGCAACGCAGAAGGCAGCCACAGTGTGTGCATCCAAGGCAGGCATGACTCGGACTGCATCAGGTAGATCCATGATCGCTGATGGAGATGAGCGGGGCCACTGGGACAAAATGACTCAACAAATGACTTACGAAGTGGAGGCAGGCTGAACCTGAAGCTTTGAATACATGCATGAAAAGAAATGATCAGATACAGTGGGCACACTGTAAGCTCTGATTACTCTCACGTTGTCAAGTTCAACGCTGCAACTTACCATGCTGAAACATCAGAGGAACCTACGTGGCTTGAACCTCAAGAAAGGGATCAACATGTTTGAATGCTAGGTGGCGAGCACAGCGTGCTGGCTGAGCGATGTCTGTAGAAACTGGAGGGAGAAGGAAGTCAGCCACTGTGTGTGGAAGATGCTTGTTTATGTAAGCAGCCGACCCGAATGACCCGAATGACTCGAAGACTCGAACGGCGCGAAATCCCGAGTTCCGGGAGGCCCTCGACTTTCCCACGAGGTTTTGGGTTGGCCAAAATTTTGGGCCATCTGAACAACATTTTGGTTGGTGTCAGGACCACATTTGGTGATGGAACAGGGGCTAACTAGATTCATTGGGTGATAAATGAGAGGAGCGATTCGAATTATCACATCCGATTGCGTTGTTCTGCCCTATCCCGTACTACCTGTCACGACTCTCTATGGATAAAAGCCAGAGTACAAACATATGCAGAACGGGAATCGAGATTTTGCTCAGTTATTGAAGGCTATTCTCTTAAACTGTGTGGTTACTTGCCCTCCGTGACGGAACGCAGTCGTTACAAGTAGCGAACGGTGAGCTGGGGCCACTGTGAGCAGCGGTCCGTCGGACGGTCCGATAACTTCAAGATACATGACAATGCGGCGACATATCACAAAAAGGAAGGTCACTCAGGTCTCAGATTAAAAGGTCTCCTCTGACACACGCCGAAGTATGCAAAGTGGTTCTGTCTTTCGCCAGGACTCTTCTTATATGACTGCGAGAATGTCGTGCACTGGCAGCCGAGTAAAATCCGAGAGATACATTTAATTCCTTCCGCAGGGCAGTCCAAAATCGTGATGAAACCTTTATGCGATATGCATGCAAAGACTGAGATGTGAAGGTACATAAGAAGAGATGTGTCGTAGTATTGTCCTTCAAGGTATTATTGATTCGCGAAACGCACATTGCATCAACGCCCTTTCCTCAAAGATTCCGCGATTCCAAGGAAGGCCCGCGAGAGTTGGATCTGTAGAATGTGGATTAAACCTTCAACTGGTTAGAACATGGAAAGGGACCTACGCTATCAAGCGCTTCATGGAAGGATGACTGCACGCTCGCCAGCGTGGGTGTCTTGTTCTGCGCATCGAGTGCAACCATGACCATGCGCTGCATACGAGTGGGGTCCATTTTCGGACCGAATAAGATCGTATGCAACGAAAGTCCTTTCCTGCACGTAACGTGAGCTCGGCGTCAAACGTGTAATTAAGCACTACACACCCTTTCCGTGCTGTGTCGCGAAAGAGTTTTCGCACAGCGCTGTTGGAAACGGAGGCAATGCCATCGGAAAGGAAGATGATCACAGGAGGACGCGTATCATCCCACCATTTCGATATAACTGTACCAGCATCCTTGAGAGCCTTGTCGAAAGCGTTGCCCCCCTTGGGACCATTGGGGAGGAGGAGATCAAGGAGCTCAACTGGAGACCGAGTCGTATCATTTTCGCACACAGATTGCGTACCCTCAGCGTGTAAAATGATGGTGTTTGCGTCACGCTGGTGACCGGCAGCAGTTTGACGAGCAGACCAGAAACTG
>JBBPRR010001374.1:0-11123 GCA_038093115.1 Hortiboletus flavorubellus | reverse complement strand
TTGGGCCTTACGGTATTCCTCGGCCCTTGCATATTTCAGGCCCATCTTAGGGCCATCTGAGCCCATCAGCCTAATTGCACACAGGCTGGCCGAGACCATCGACATAAAGTGACTACATTATGTGGAGGTTCAAGGTGTTGTTTGGTGCAAACCCTAACCCAACGTCTTAGGTGTCGTAAAACTCAAATCTAACAAATATAGGTCAGGTCTGCAAAGGTAGGATAGTAGCCTGGTTTCAAAGAAAACGTATCGCAGCACAAACCGACCCCAACCCAATCAACTTGGCCTTACATGATGAAATACCCAGGTAAATGTGCTTATGCCTCCCGTTACAGAAAGGCCAACAATGATAGTTACTGCTGGAACGTCAACCCACTTGCCCAAGCCTGTGGCGTATCCCTCGTTTGAAACGACAAGACACCACCGTGCGCGATTTGGTCGTGTCGGATGATGGGCTGTTCCACGTTGTGGCCGTTTATGCTCAAGGAGTACAATAAGGTTTGGAGGGCGCTCCAGGGGAAATGGTGTCCAATTTCTCGCTCGACGACGGAAGGTTGATCGAGATCCTGTCGAAGAAGGGACTAGAGACAAGATAAGCACACGGAATGCGACCGAAGAAACAAATGCATACCCCCCAACGACGCATTCACCTGAAACAGGGTTCACCGGGTAGAATCCGAGCGCGCTGAAGAGATACTAGGCGCTCATCTGACCGCAGTCCTCGTTCTGGGCGGTCAGGGTAAGCTGAGGAAAAGTGACATGTGACACGTGCCCTTACCCCAGATGGTCCATTGTTAGTCGCGTTGTAGTCTGACTCTGCGATCTGACGGACACGGGTGATTTAGATGCCGCACCAGCTAACGAGTAGAGGTACGGAATGTGGTGAGAAGGCTATGGTAAAGTGTGTCAGTCGTTGTCATTGACCATAACCTCGTTCGTATGGTCGTTATAGTCTGTCAAATGATTATTGAGTTGTCCGCCTACGAAACATCTCTACTCACCACCATCAAAATGTTCATCCAAGAACTTGACGAAACGTTTATTTCTACCCTTGCGCTCGACCAACCCAGGAATGTCACGTACCACATCAAACGTGTACGCCCATTTGTCGCCCTCTGTCAACCCATTGTCTGGACCCGCCCGCTCGCACTCTTTTGCCTCCATGAATCCGGCTGCAGGGTTGAAGACAGTAAAGGGATTGTTCATCGTACGTGGCAGCCTGCGTGGAAAAACACCTGTTCGTTCAGGGCAGCCAGGCCACAGCTGAGCTGAGCCTGGGACTCCAGGCACTGCACCAGGGGCCCCTGCCACCATCAGGTAGTCAAAATCCTCCAGATTTTTGTGACTTGTTTTCCAGACACGACCATGGCAACGTGGCAGGCACCCACTCATCAAGCCATTACCTCAAGGGCTCTACCCACCTCGTCACAGAGTTTTTTAAATACGCAGCCAACACGTGCGTGCAAGCATACAGCGTCATCCTGATCGCTGGACAGGAACTTGTTCCGGAAGGATATGTACCCCCCCGGACGACTTCCACATGGTCAACAAATACGGCCAAGACGTCCTCGTCACATGGGATCTCGCGCTGGAAAACTACCTCGACCGGTGGGTCTGACAGCCCCCGTCACGCAACAACGCTGACGCCATCCCCGAGCATCCTGCGACGGTTGTGAGAAGCTGGGTTAGTGGCTCTTCACCGGGTCAGTCACGCAGCTCATCCTCACGATCATCTCAAAGGGCACCCGGTTACCCCTCGAACCCCCTGTGGACCTTGCAGAACCGTACGTCCACCCCGTGTATGCGCGTGTCGTAATACGACTGCGCCCCAGACAATCCCCCAAGCCGGAATCGGATCTCCAGGCCGAGATCCTTTATGTCACAAAATAGATCGTCCCCACGGTGACTTTCCCGATCATTGACGATCATGGAGAGCAGATTTTGTGACCGGATGCTCGGGGTCCAATCGCGCCTGCCAGTGCATTGATTCCTCGTCACAAGACTTCACACTTGGATAGGGAGCAAACGCATTTAACTTGTGTATACGGGAGACCTCATCCCGAGACTGTCGGTATGGACCGCGATACAGCATCACGTGGCACGTGGCCGTATCAAAGTGATCTTAACAACACGCTTACATATTCTTTGTTCTATCCCTCATACATCGATGTCAGCATCTCCCTGGTTTGGTTCCCTACTCACAGCGGGGATTTCGTTGTTGACTACTCTGTCAGATCAGAGATACTGCATACATAGCTTTGTGCACCACCGTATGGTGTAACAACAGGTGAGGCAATGCCGGTCAGAAACCAAGACGTACCCTTCCTTCCTGTAAGTCCCTCCCAATTATGTTGGAGCCCGCCGCAAGATTCGACCCCCACGAAACTCCTTTATTATCACGAAGGAAGCCTGAGGACATATCTGTGGTACACCACCGAAGATGAGGACTTCAGACTCAATCAAATCTTCGTAGGCCACGATGTATATCAGGATATGAACAGCACCTCGACGAGGGGTCCACATGCGTGAGTTCACGTTCAATGCGCTCAAGCACGGGCGCCAAGGCGGGTAGATGACGCATGACGTTTATTGTGCGGACTGTGACTTACTTGCACTTGTCCGTTCGAGGAACAACACAGAGGGCGGTGCGGGAGGCGCCAACCACCGACCTCAAGCCAGCTGAGACCAGAGATGATGGTGTATGTTCATACTCGGTGGCGAAGCCTCTTGATCGTTCCGAGTACGATTCAATGCCAGTACAGACTATGTTCAAGTCAGCGTTTAGTAGACCCGGCGGTGAGGTCGGATTTTTCCTGCTAATTTCTTCGTTGGCTCGGAATGGGCTGCATGTATTTCGTAGATTATAACATGGGACACGTGGTGATTGGATAACCCGGGAGCAGGGACCACAGCTGCCTACCGTGCTCGGATCGCCAACTTGGGAAAAGGCAGAGACTAAGCTCGTGTACGGTACATATATACCTCCAGTTCCCCTTGTACCCGTACATCGTAGTAGCCCGCATAGAGCGTTAGATCGCTCTGTTCGCTGCTCAGTGATCTTTGCACTCGGGGTTCTGCTGAGAGGCCGCTTATCACGAGATCAGTCATGGCAGTTCTCAGAAGACGAGTCAGCTGGTTATGGTTATGTGACTTTCACACAAGCTGTACAGAATCCAGGGAGGAGATCAAGTTTCAAAACGCATCCATGATTAATGATTATCTCCATCACATCTCCACTGCCTTGGGGTGGCTAGTGGCGCTGGCGCTCGGGACTGGCGCAATTTGAAGTAACCAAATTATCAGGTTTTGCTTTGAGCCAACGTTCAAGTCACGCCAGCATTAAAGCCCACCCCCAGACGTTAAAGAAGCTTTGGAGCCTCTGGAATGTTGAGTCACCCAAGTCCGATCGATGATCTTTCTTATCGCGATCATTGTGGCTCTGTTTCGAACCTTTGCAATTCCAGGTCCCTGGCAAGCGTCTAACTGGAGTGCCTGCAATTCACTATTAATAACATTATCGCTGGTCGATTCAAGTGCGATCCGACACCCACCATGCAGGCTGTTCCGTACCGCATCGCTTTGTAGAGGACCACGCTGTGCGGCATCCCCCCACATCTAGTAGGCGCAAACAAATGCAAGGGCTACAAGTAGCTCCATCTGTTGGGCCCCCTTTCCGTGCTCACATACCGCTCTCACCTTTTCTGTATTTGTTTTGGTGGCTCGTCGAGCGCCCACCGCGCCCCATCGATACCTCTACTTGAGATGACACGCCTTCTCTTTGTCCTCTTAGTCGTGGGTCTGTTACCTTTCCTCGTCTCGGCCCATGGGTTTATCGGGTCCGTGACCATTGATGGTCAATCGTACCCTGGCAATGTACCAGGTGGTGCTACGAACCCTAGTATCATCAGACAGGTCAGTCCTTGCACTTGAACTACTCGCTCTGTATTCGACGTCGTTCGCCGGGTAGGTGTCAACGATCAACCCCGTCAAAGGCGCCACCGATCCATCCATCAACTGTGGCATGAACGCGACCCTGGCGGCGAACGTTGGAAATGCCAATCCAGGAAGCCAGGTCCAGGTTCACTGGGTCAGCGGTAATGGTACTTCGAATGTGTGTCCACAGCTGCTCTACCCTTTCTGTGGAGATTTAGCTTCCTTGACAGTGGTTTCACAAAGTTGGGCCTATCATGCATTACATGACGAAATGTAGTGGCAGTTGTTCGTCCTATGATTCTATCAATGCTGAGTGGTTCAAGATCTCGCAGCTTGGTACTGAATCGGACGACGCAACCTGGTACATGGCCAACATCAGTGTGTCACCTTATAGACTAACATGTCAGAACTGACCATTAACTGAAGTCGGGCCATACAGTGGCGGGTATGCCTGCAAACGTGACTATCCCCTCCAACATCGAGCCCGGGAACTACCTCCTCCGGTCAGAGCTCATCTGCTTACAGACTGCGATGACGGACGGCGGCGCAGAGTTCTACCTAGGCTGCATCCAACTCAGCATTGGAGGCTCAGGCACTGGTGCGGCAACAAGCAGCGACGAATGCACTCTTCCCGGCTGTTATTCGGACACTGACCCGGGGATCCTCGACCCTACCGTGAGTCTTCCGTTCTACTTCCGTGAACAAAACCTGAAAGTTCGTGATAGGTTTACGACCCACCGGTGAACTATATCTTCCCTGGTCCCCCCGTGGCTGCCCTCGTTAGTGGTGGTGGTTCTTCCACTACGCCGACAGCATGGTCGCCTTCTTCCACACTCTCGGTTTCAGGTGGGAAGAGAACCACCACTCCTCTATTTTGTTCTATTCTAGCTCTTCTCGCCTTTTTCCACGTCCTTCTTTATCACATTTAATCTATACATAAGTTAACCGAGAAGGGTGGGGGAGATGGGTGGTTTTCGTTGGGTATTTCGAGGGAACTGGTAACCCGGCTGGGTCGGGTCGCGTTGGTCGTTGTTCTCTGCTTTTTCGAATATCTTTATTTTCGTCATATGTACAGTGGGCCGTGTAAACCTACCAACTCTCTAGAAGCAGGCAAACCGCCAGCCTGCTTCTGGTGCTAAAAATGGTCTCATTGAGGACCTACCCGACATTGAAATGGGTCCTAACTACAAGCCAGACAATGAAGCCTCAGATGTCGGCATAGACCCGATACATCCCTGACTTGCTTTCTCATGGATGGACGGGGAAGGAACACTTGGATTGAGTTGGACTGGAAATTTTGAAAAGGTGAGCCTGAGACTCCAGGCACAGGCCACAGGGCCCCTGCCACCGTCAATCAACAGCTCGACGGCTTCTCTTTTAGACGGACTGGCCACCAGTCTACCCTGCCATTTAACTTTCAAGGGATCCGTATGTATAGGTATAGGAATCCGAGTGCTGCCCCTGCTAGGTGGGCTAAAAACCTCCCCGTGATCTCCCTCCCGCGTCATAACAAGGCAAGTAAGTACTCCTCGGCTGAGGACAAGGGCCTCCGAGCCGTCAAGATATTCTATAGGGGATAAGAAAAAAGTCATCGAAAGACCACCGATCAGTGTGTCCTTGAGGGCAAAAGTAGCGCGCTTCTCGAATGAGATCAATGGCCGCATTGAAGTCTTCCGTTACTCCCAGCTGATTATACCGAGCTAAGAGATCAAGCACAAGGTAGTTCAAAGTCTTCGATCGATGGAAAAAGGGAGAGTGGACCAACCTTCGCTGGTGGACGCTGCTGTAGTGGATCGATAGACACTGGCTACAGACACGGACTACCTACAGGACGCCAGCCACTGCGTCAGGATCCCTGGCACTACTCGGAGGGACTCCCCAACCGAGGCCCAGGTCCAGATCTCCCTGGTATACCGATGTGGGTGCCCAAGTTGGTGAAGAGCGAGTGCTTCTTGGTTGGAGACAATGGCCGCGTCGAGATCCTCCATTCTCCCAAGCTGCTGGTACCGGGTAGATAGATTGACTGCAAGGCTGTTCAAAGACCTTGACCGGTCTGGGTGTCCACGTGGGCGAAGATCGAGTACTGCACGGATGAGGGCGATGGTCGTGTCGAGGTCCTCTGTTTTCTCGAGCCACTTGTACCGAGTGGAGAGAAGAACTGCAAGGCTGTTCAAAGTTATCGACGGATCTGAGTGCCCTTGTGGGGGAAGGTCGAGTGCTTCTTGGCTGAGGACAATGGCCTCGTCAAGATCCTCCATTCTCCTGAGCTGCTTGTACCGAGTGGAGAGTTCCACTGCAAGGTTGATCGCCACCAACCGATCTGAGTGCCCTTGCGGGACAAGGCCAAGTACTTCGCGGACGTGTAAGATGGTATCGTCGAGATCTTCCACTCTCCCGAGCTGCTTGTACCCAGTGGAGAGATCCACTGCGAGATTGTCCGAGGTCATTGACCGATCTGGGTGGCCTCGTGGGTGAAGGCCAAGTACTTTGTGGACGAGGATGATAGCCTTGTCGAGGTCCTCCATTCTCCTGAGTTGCTTGTTCCAAGTGGAGAGAAGAACTGCAGGGTTGTTCAAAGTCATCGACGTATCAGAGTGCCCTTGTGGGTGCAGGTCGAGCGCTTCGCGGACGAGAACGACGGCCACGTCAAGGTCCTCCACCCCCCGAGCTCGTTGTACCGGGTGAAGAGACCAAATGCAAGGCTGATCAATGCTTCGACCGATCTGGGTGCCCTCGTGGGTAAAGGTCGAGTACTTCTCGGGCGATGATGATGGCCGCGTCAATATCCTCCATCCCTCCTCAGCTGCTCGTACCGAGTGGAGAGATCCGCCGCAAGATTCGACCGATCTGGGTGCCCTCGTGGGTAAAGGTCGCGTGCTTCGCAGGCGAGGATGATGGCCCGTCAAGACCCTCTATTCTCCTCACATGCTTGTACAAATCTCGGGCGAGGACAATGGTCTCGTCGAGGTCCTCTATTGTCCCGAGGTACTTATACCTGCGGCTGCAGAGATCAACTGTAAGGTTGTCCAAAAACACCGGCTGACCCGGGTGCGCTTGTGGGCGAAGAAGTGCTTCTCGGCCAAGGAAGATGGGTTCATTGAGATCCTCTATTGTCCCGAGATGCTTGAACCGGCCGCGGAGATCAACTGCAAGGTTGAAACCTTGTGATACGACTCAGGTTAAGTACCGCAGACATATGAATTGAACGTACTCCACAGGGACCATTTGCTCCGGTATGTCGGAAAGTGCAAGTGCAACGCGAAAGAAAACATGGTGGTGCTTGCCCATCCGGAGAGGATACATTCGCATTGGTCCCATTCTCGATGACTATGCTACGTCATTCACAATCTTTTTTACGACTGAGCAGACTTGTTGACCTATTCGCTTCGCCAGAAGCCGAGTTACAGCATATGGCAAAGAATATAAATGTTCGAGTCGCGGTGGTGGTTACTTCGAAGCAATAGTGAGACCTAAGGCGTGGTCAAGCAACTAGCAATTGATGGTGAACGGCCGACCCCCCTGGAACTCCAAGCACAGCATCAGGGCCCCCGCCACCGCTGTGGAGCTAAACACCTCCACGTGATCTCCCTCGCGTCTGTTGAACACGCACCAAGTTGTTTTCGCAGACACGACCTGTCACCTCACGCGTATCACGCAGAGTGGTTCTCTGGGTTCGTCACGCAGCTCGTCCTCGCGATATCTCAAAGGACACCCGGTTACCCCTTGTCGAACTCCCTGTGGACTCTGCAGAACCGTACTACCACTGTATGCGCGCGTGTCGTAACACGACTGCGCCTCAGACCACCCCACAAGCCGGAATCAGATCTGATCCAGGCCAGGATTTGCTACATCCTAAAATAGATCGCTCTCCACGACTCCTCCCTCGATCATTGACGATCACGGAGAGCATCTTGTGACCGGATGCTTGGCTGCCTTGGCATCCAGTCGCGCCTGCCAGTACGTTGATCCCTCTTCACACAAGACTTCGGACCGGGATAGGGAGCAAACGCATTCATCTATACAGGTGACCTCACCCCGAGACTGTCGGTATGGACCGTGATACAACCCGACGTCACTGTGCAGCACGAGGCTGCATCAAAGTGACCCAGATAACAATGAGCGCTTCTTATAATATCCCTTTTCTAGTATTCTGTCCCTTTTAATCCACCCTTGATCGATCGATGTCAGCATATCCCAGATTTGGTGCGCTACCCACGGCCTCGACTCGGACGACCACAGGTTCTGTATAGCTTTGTGCACCACCATATAGACATTCGATTATAGTTGTGACTTCCGACGTTAAACAGAGAGGCTGTCCCGTCAGGAACCAAGACGTGCCTGTAAGTCCCTTCCCCGCTCCAAAATCCTGCTGCTCCGTCATGACCATATTGCAACCCGCTGCAAGATTCGACCCCCCAGGAAACTCCTTTATTATCAGGGATGTAAGCGTGTTAGTTCACTGATGCGGCCTTGGACCACCTAATGCACTTTTCTGGTTATGACCCGAGAGAATCCTGTATCTGCTTGAGCAAAAACTCCTTGATTGTGCCTGTGATAGCAGTTCCTTACGCTAATTTAAGCACTTTTGGAACTTTTTCTTCGCGGCTAAGATGCAGATAAGGCCGTGCTGATTTGAATCTTTTCTTAACTTCACCCCTCGGCTTCTTGAGTCGCTACAGCAACGTTCGGATCACTGTGTTCGCCGCATAGTTATCTCTTCACTCCGGCTGAGAGACCTGCTATCAATCGATCAGGGCAAAAAAAATCTCAGAATACGGCGAGATGGCAGCTGGTTATGTAAGTTTTACACAAACTGTGCAGAATTCAGGGAAGGGATCAAGTGTGACACTGGCAGGGCGTGCACGATTAATTAGTGAGTCGCCACATCACAGTGGCTGGCGCTGGCGCTCGGGACCGGCCGACACGCAACAATCTACCAACGTTACCGCTGCTCGATTCAAGTGCAGTTTGACATCCCCCAATGCAGGCTATTCCGCATCGCATCTCTTTGTAGAGGGCCACGCTGTGCGGCATTTACCCCACATCTGGTACGCGCAAACAAATGTAAGGAATATAAGTAGGTCCGTGTCAGACCCCGTTTCCGTGCTCTGATACACCCTTTCCGCCTTGTTTTATTTATCTTCCCATTCGAGTGGCCCGTCGAGCGTGCTTATCACTCACTGCACCTTATCGTTACCTCTACTCAAAATGACACACCTTCTCTTTGTCCTCTTTGTTGTGGGTTTGTTACCTTTCCTCGTCTCGGCCCATGGGTATATCGTGTCCGTGGACATCGATGGTCAATCGTACCCTGCCAATGTACCAGGTGGTGATACAAACCCTAGTATCATCAGACAGGTCAGTCCTTGCAGTTGAACTACCTACTCTGCATCCGACATCGTTCGTTCGGGTAGGTGTCAACGGTCGACCCTATCAAAGGCGCGACCAATTCGTCCCTCAATTGTGGCATGAACGCCACCCTAGCGGCGAACGTCGGAAATGCCAATCCAGGAAGCCAGGTCCAGGTCCACTGGGTCGGTGGTGATGGTATTTCGAATGTGTGTCGGCATCTACCCTACCCTTTCTGTGGAGACTTAGCTTCGTTGACAGTGGCCTCACAACGTTGGGCCTATCATGCATTACATGACGAAATGTAGTGGCAGTTGTGCGTCCTATGATTCTACCAATGCTGGGTGGTTCAAGATCTCGCAGCTTGGTACTGAATTGGACAACGCTACCTGGTACCAGGCCAACATCAGTATGTCACCTTATAAATTAACATGTCTGAACTGACCATGAACTGAACTTGGCCATACAGTGGCGGGTATGCCTGCAAACGTGACCATCCCCTCCAACATCGAGTCTGGGAATTACCTCCTCCGCACAGAGATCATCTCCCTACAGAATGCCATGTTGCAAGGTGGCGCAGAGTTCTACCCAGGCTGCATCCAACTCAGCATTGGGGGCTCAGGCACTGGTACGGCAACGAGTAGCGAAGAATGCACTTTCCCTGGCTGTTATTCGGACACTGACCCAGGGATCCTCGACCCTACTGTGAGTCCTCCATTCTAATTCCGTGAATGAAACCTGAAAGTTCGTGATAGGTTTACGACCCACCTATTGACTATGTCTTCCCTGGTCCCCCCGTGGCTGCCTTCGTTCAAGTTGATAGTGGTGGAAACCAAGGTGGCACTCAACCCTCTGGTTCTCAGGCTGCCGTTAGTTCTTCCACCACACCGACGATGATAGGACCGCCCTCTTCCACACCCTCGGTTTCAGGTGGGAAGAGTACTACCATCCCTTTACTTGGCTTCATTCCGGCTCTTTGCATGTCCTTCCTTGCTACATCTAATCTATAAGTTAACGGAGAAGGGGGGGGGGGGAACTGGTATGTTACCGATGCTTTCGTCGGGTGTTCCGGGGTTTTCGAGTGGGTCAGGAGGCTAGTTGGGTTAGGTTGGGCTGGTCGTTATTTTCTGCTATTTCGCGTGTACACTGTAAACCTAGCAAGTCTCTAGAAGGCAAAGCGCCAGCCTGCTTCTGGTGCTAAAAATGGTCTCATTGAAGACCTACCTGACATTAAAATGGACCCTAACTACGAGCAATGATAAAGGCTCAGATGTCAGCATAGACCTGGACCGTCAGTGGCACATCCCCGCCTTACTATTTCGGAGAACAGGGTTGAGGGAAAATTGCCGTTGGACGACGAAATTATCTGCACTGGAAAAAGGAAAGTACAGCAGTGATGGAACCTGGCGCTGTGGGACTGCAGGCACAGCCAGGGCCCTTGCCACCACGCTACCAGGTGAACACCTCCACGTGATCTCCCTCGCGTCCAACACGCGCCGAGCCGACTTGTTTTGCAGACACGGCCATGGCGACATCGCAAGCACCCACCCGCCAAGCCATCACCCTCAAAGGCTCTACCAACCTCGTCACAGAGTTCTTCAAATATGCAGCCAACACGTACGTGCACATACCGTCGCATCAATACAGCCCCATCCTGATCGCTGGAACAGGATCTTGTTCCAGAGGGGCGTGTACCCCTCGGACGACTTCCACATGGTCAAGAAATACGGTCAAACGGTCCTCGTCACGCAGGACCTCGCACTGGAAAATTACCTCGATCGGTAGGTCTGACAGGGCGCCGCCCCCCCCCCCGGGGGGGCGCGCCGGGGGCGGGCCCGGGC
>JBBPRR010001373.1:0-11131 GCA_038093115.1 Hortiboletus flavorubellus | reverse complement strand
CCTTGAAACGTGGACTCGGAACTTTAGTTGAATCCAGTTGGAGTTCGTGCTGATCTTGTGTCGTCAAGTGCATAAGATGAATGGTGAACAACAGCGAAGCTTCTTTCAGCGTCTCTCGATGTCCAGTGATGTCAAAGCTCTGTGGACCTGGAAATCTTTTTTAGCAAGGTGAACTAAGTCAGGGCGCTGGAGCATACGTTTGTCACGGTGATAGCTAAAGCTCTGACATTGCAGGACGGACTTGAGACGCAGAGTGTGCCTTTAGAGATAATTGGCTGTCAGTGCCTCTATCAGTCATTTCAGAAAAATTCTTACAGCGAATCACACGATTCCAACGAAGAATTTATCTTCTTGATCAGAGAACGTCCCACTTCACGAATTTCTTGCTCGGTGCAGCGATCTGTTTCGATCTTCAACTGTGCCTGGATATCCTCTAATTGTATGCGACGAGCAGAATTGAGGAGAGCCCGACAGAGTTTATCCACGGCGCTCCTGAGATATTTCTGGGCCTGATCCTTCGCGACCTTTATTTCTTCTTGCAACATGGGCACAGTGGAAGAGAGATCCTCGAGATCCGCGATGAAGTTTGGGTCATTGATGAGAGAAGGTTGGTCGCCACCTTCCTTGAGCATCTTATCAGCACTTCGTATCTCACCTGACGTCGGCTTAGATGGTTCGCCTGCTGGCGTTGCGATCTCGTGGAGGATAGTGGCCAGGGTAGTCTGCAACTGTCGCCTGTTATCCTTGGAAACTGATCGCACGAGTGTCATTAGTTGAGTCTCAGTCATACTAATGAGGTTTCGGGATAAATAGAGGATGAGAAGGATTTTTTCCTTTGATTTTCTGAAGCTTTCGTCGATGATAGTCTTGCAATTAGCTCGGCGAAGTTCGTCGGTGAAATTCTCCGCAATACGCGGGTGGATCGTTGTGAGATTGGAATAGGATTCTAATCCGTGTCATCGATACGGATACGAAACCAGTGACGCGTAGACCCACCGCTCAGTCGCGATTCTTCATCAGGGGTGAGAGCTGGGACAGAGGCGAAGCATTGGCTACGATCGAGCGTGCTATGGGTTTGTCTGTCAGCAAGAGCCAGAGAGAGAAATGACGACGAACGGATAGCCAGAAAACACAGCATTGACAATTGCGAACCGGATGCCTGATTCTGTCTGGGCTTTGGCCTCGCTCAACTTATCCTGAGCTTTTTTTTGCTGAGCTTCCGTGTCCTTCCGGTAAGCCGATCTAATGGCATTAACCTCCTTCATCCAGATGCCACACTCGTCGGGGAAACGCTTGTTGAGCCCCAATCGGACGAGGTGATTTAGTGATTTTAGACCAATGGTCTCTGATATATACAGACGCTCCTTCAGCCTGTGAATGGGTCAAAAAACCGTGAAGAGAGGTGTGGTTTAAAAGACATACAAAGCATCTTGTAGTAGAAACGCGCTAATCCTGAAAGGGTTGAGAATCTTGAAGGAGCGCTTCACAGGCACGTATCGCATTGTCATGTACCCCTGTCTAGTCTCGCCAAATAACAGGCGTGGTTTGAATAACTCTGAGTCCATATCACACTCTGGGTGCAATTCGGAGGCGACGAGTTCATCTGAAGCGCACTGACAAGTCGAATAATCATTGATACCCAGATAAAGAGTGAAAAAGTGACATGCCTCAAATCCTTGGCGTACAGAAACGCCCTCCTCTTGTTCCATTGTTTTTGCAACCTCGAAAGTGAATAATCGATCGGTATCATCCTCATCACTATCAGAAAGTCGGTCATCACCGACCGAGCTACTCCAAACCATGGATTTCGCATGGTCTTCGGAGATCAGGGCCGTGACTTGATCACAAATCTTCGTGAGGAACCTGATTGTTTGAGTATTAGCCAACGTATGTTACGTTCCAAGCTCACCCTCACCTCATGAAGGTGACGCGATTTCTGCGGACCGGTGGTGAAGCACCATCGTCCCACGTCGACTCTTCTGGCCAGTAGATGACATACATCCGTTCCACTTCACCGGCAGACGCCGAAACGCGGCAGATATATAGGCCAGAGCGGAGAGCTGGCTTTTCATTTTTTGTTTCCAGGGGATCGAGTAACCTGGCCGAACTGTCAAGATGTCAGTGAAAACAACAGAATCACGTGCTGGACAGCGGCATACATGGCGTCGTCGATGACAGTTACGGAAAGCAAAAAGCGAACAATCTCGTCTTTGCTCCCATATATCCCAATGGGTTTGACTTGAAACTTGTCGAGAGCCTTGAAATCGACCTTTGTCAAGGACATGTAAGCGCCGGGAGAAATTTCGTTCAGGAAACGCTTGAGGGAATCTTGAGCGATGATGATCTTGTCGACTTCGTGGATGTAAGAGCCAAGCTGAGACGTCGTGTGGCATCATACCTAGACCACTGCTGCCGCGCTCGCTGATCAAGTCGAGGATGCGATACATTCCCGGGATAGAGGAACAAAGATCCTCTTCGGAGTGAGATTGTTTTATGGCTTCAACATCAGCCTAAAAACATATCATCTATAAGTGTAATTCGTAGGTATACCAATACTTACTTCTTCCAGTTCTTGGTTCACTTGTTCATCGAGATCCATGGACGCGGTTGTATCGATTTCCTCGTCGTCGATGGAGTCATTGTCGAGATCAATATTCAAGTATGACTCCTCGGAAGACTCTGACCGCGACTCCTCGAATGCAGGTTCAAGGTCATCCAGAGAGCTTGTTTCATCCTGGTCATTCAGAACCATAAAAGAATCTTCTGCATGTCTGACAGAGGTCAACTCAATGTCGACATCAGAATTGTCCACTTCCAAGATAATGGACATGTTGGGGGGGCGGATATAAGTCGGATGCAAGTTGTTAGCGCAGAGCGACGGGTTGCGGTGCGATAAGGGATGCGTTGTCCTGAGCTGAGATAGTGTGGGAGTTCATCAATACTCGAGACTTCTGTGGGTCCATTTGTTGGTCCCTGGAAGTTCCAAACATAGGCATGGAAGCTGCAAAGTTGACACCAAGTTTGTCTAAGGTTTAAGGGTACTCTGAGTGAGTGATGACAGCATGGGAAAAAAAAAGAATCGAGTGGACTGCACTTACAGTACAGTAGACTTTTTCATAATGCATCCACTACTGATGCATAAATCTCGTCTTGCATGAACTTTTGGGTGATTCCACAGTGGAATGCAGGGATAACAGCACACTTTTGGATAAATACTAATGCATGACATGGAGATTGAAAATATGCAATATGAGATGGTCTTTTGGCAGAGGTGAAGTCAACTGACTCCGGTGCGTACATGTGACTGGCCCAGACCAAACTGGCAGCCGAAAAATGGAGACTCCGTAACGTTCCTGTGGCATAGTACAATTTTGTCTAGTCAAGTGTATTGAACAGGTTTGCCTTGAAACCCCATGCCTGCTGAGCTACCAACTCGCAAACCACGGCCCAAACCCCCACCATACAATCGGAAGCAGCCAGAAGTGAGCTCAGGCAACCTTCCGCATGGCGCTGCCACTTCTGCCAAATCTATCAAACCCAAAAAGCGTGAAAATCTCACGCTGCACGACTGGCTTACCATTTTTCAATTCATTGATTCTCACCCAAATGTGTCCCAGGATCGCATTGTTGAGCACTTCAAGACGTTGCAAACAGGTGCATTAGAATTTACACAGTCAACACTGTCACGGAAGTTGAAGGAACGACCAGAATTAGAGAAGCGTGCCCAGTCTCATCCAAATGCCCTGTCTGGGAAACGTCCTCGGGTTGTTACCAGCCCTGAGGTTGAGAAAGCACTAATTCTGTGGGTGAGGTCTATGGAGGAAAAAGGCGAGACGGTCAATGGGCCAATGCTACGGGAGAAGCGAAAGAGATTTGAGGACGAATTTGGCATTCCGGAAGAAAGGAGGCTTATTGGTGATGGGTGGATTGCCCCATTTTGCAAAGCCTACCATATCAAAGAATATCGGAGGCATGGCGAGGCAGCATCAGTCGATATTGATGCAGTCGCAGCAGAACGTGCACGAGTACAGAAAATTCTATCAACATTTCCACCAAAGGATCGCTTCAACTTTGATGAAACAAGCCTCTTCGCACTGTGAGTAACATTGTTTTGGTGTTAGTCTATGCTAACATTGAATGGGATCAGTGCCCCTCCTGATCGAGGACTTGCAACAAGGCAAATGAGTGGCAAAAAAAAAGAGAAATTCCGGATCACCCTTGGTCTGGCTGCGAACGCAGATGGGAGCGAGAAGCTGCCACTTTTTTATATCGGCTGGTCAAAGAAACCAAGGTGTTTTGATAACAAGTCACCTCAGTCGTTTGGCTATTATTACCGGAACAATAAGAAAGCATGGATGACAGCGGAGCTGTTCGAAGAGTGAGTCTTAATAGTGTGATCATAATTTTTGGCTGACTCGTCACTCGGTGGGATCCAGATGGATCAAGATGCTCGATCTGAAGATGGGAGCTCAAAGGCGCTTTATCTGTCTTCTCATTGATAATTTCGCTGGTCACTTGATTGCCTACAATCCGCGTCATATCCAGCTTGAATTCTTTGAGCCCAAGATGACACCGTTCGTCCAGCCGCTCGATGCTGGTGTAATCCGGTGCTTCAAGGCATTGTACCGTCAAGCTTTCTGCCGGCGTGCAATAGACTTAGATGCAGCAGGCCAACGCGAGATCTACAGAATCAATCTTCGAGAAGCCATGGTAATGGCGAGAGAGGCCTGGGACGCTGTTGAACCAAAAACTATCCAGCATTGCTGGAACCACACCCAAATCCAAGCAGCGGACTCGGAGGGACCATCAGCACATCCAACTCACGCAGATCCTCGTGCCTGGGGCATCCTTCGTGATTTTGCTACCAATGACAGCATGTCTCTTCCGATTGCTGAAACCCAACTCCAAGAGCTCCTTGGCGAATCATATGTTGATGAACACTGGCGGATTGCTCTCACGGCCGTCATGAATGCGGAAGGCAACACAACGCAAGCAGCGATAGTGGTCGAAAAGCTTGCAGCCACTGCAACGCACCGTACTGGACTCACAATCAAGATTCCTTCATCTCGGCCACCACAACTGTCAGCTACTGAGGAGGAACTCCAGAATTCCATGAAAACGTTGAGGGACCGCAATCGCATCTTCGGCGTACAGTTGACCATTGACGAAATTCTCGAGCCGCAGGAAGAAACTGAAATCGGTGAGCCAATGTACCAATTCGAAAATGATGCAGCCATTGCTGCAGTGGTCCGGCACCAGATGGCCGTTGAACGTGGTGAAGTTGTCGAAGTCGATTCATCGGATGACGAAGAAGATACCCAGCCCACTGCAGCGCTGATGTCGTCCTCAGACATTGTTCTGTTGTGCGAGAAGCTTGAGATGGCTTGCATCAGTCGGAGTCATGCAAACACCTCTTTGGATTTAATACGACACATTCGCAAGTTCCGTGGTGAGATGTATCGGGAGGCACTGCAGAACGTGAAGCAGACTTCGTTGGACGGCTATTGGAAGAAGTAGGTGCGCTGTAGATGTCACGCATGTCACATTATGTCACACATTTGGTGCTGCATGAATCTCTTATTGCATCTCGGAAAGGCCTGCGCAACTCGTATGCGTTATGAGAAAGTCTACTGTACTAGTATGTTGTTTCCTCAGTTATAGACACTTGTCAGACAGTCGCCTCTGCCCGCCACTGCTTCTTGGAGTCCGACTCGTAACACTCCGACTCGCAAGATCACTAGCCCAGGACTAGTTTAGACAGTTGCTACATGATAAAGTCGCTTGCCCCATATCACTGGGCAAGATCCGAGTCCTTGGATCAAAGTTTCCAAAGACCAGGGCTGGTGTTCACCAGTTACAGTGACGGCGCGAGTCAGACTGACAGTTACTTGAGCCAGCTGTAAGTGACCAGACCGCCGCACGCATAGCCGTTACACCAGAAGGTAGAATACTGAATGACTAGCGTATCACGGACGGTATATGTACTCATTATGGAACCTAGGTAAGCCAACGTGCTTACACCAGCCTCGACAACCACGGAAGCCAGGCCACCCTGGAAAGATCATGTAAGCTCACAATGAGAGGCAAAGACGACAATTTTGGTACTGGCTGCGGGTATTTCTTTTGCCCCAAACTACTGCCAGATCTGGACTCAGCAGGTGAAAATTCCTCGATCTAGCATGTTTCCGCGGATTTTCCCACGAGGTTTTGGGTTGGCCAAAATTTTGGGCCATCTGAACAACATTTTGGTTGGTGTCAGGACCAACATTTGGTGATGGAACAGGGGCTAACTACATTCATTGGGTGATAAATGAGAGGAGCGATTCGAATTATCACGTCCGATTGCATTGTTCTGCCCTATCCCATACTACCTGTCGCGACTCTCTATGGATAAAAGCCAGAGTACAAACATATGCAGAATGGGAATCGAGATTTTGCTCAGTTATTGAAGGCTATTCTCTTAAACTGTGTGATTACTTGCCCTCTGTGACGGAACGCAGTCGTTACAAGTAGCGGGCGGTAGAGTCACGCTGGGGCCACTGCTCGGAGCAGCGATTCGTCGGACGGGCTTAGGCTAACTGTCCGATAACTTCAAGATACATGACAATGCGGCGACACATCACAAAAAGGGAGTTCACTCAGGTCTCAGATTAAAAGAAGGTCTCCTCTGACACACGCCGAAGTGTGCAAAGTGGTTCTGTCTTTCGCCAGGACTTTTCTTATGCGACTGCGAGAATGTTGTGCACTGGCAACCGAGTAAAATCCGAGAGATACATTTAATTCCTTCCGCAGGGCAGTCCAAAACCGTGATGAAACCTTTATGCGGTACGCATGCAAAGACTGAGATGTGAAGGTACATAAGAAGAGATGTGTCGTAGTATTGTCCTTCAAGGTATTATTGATTCGCCAAACCCACATTGCATCAACTCGCTTTCCTCAAAGATTCCGCGATTCCAAGGAAAACCCGCGAGAGTTGGACCTGTGGAATGTGGATTGAACCTTCAACTTGTAAGAACATGAAAAGGGACCTACGCTATCAAGCGCTTCATGGAACGATGACTGGGCGTTCATCAGCGCTGGTGTCTTGCTCTGCGCATCGAGTGCAATCATGACCATTTGTTGCATCCTACCAGAGGTCGTTTTCGGACCGAATAAGATAGCATGCAACGAAAGTCCTTTTCTGCATGTAACGTGAGCTTGGCGTCAAATATGTGACCAAGACCTACACACCCTTTCTGTGCCGTGCCGCGAAAGAGTTTTCGCACGACACTATCGGAAACAGATGCAATGCCATCGGAAAGGAAGATGATCACGGGAGGACGAGTATCATCCCACCATTTCGACATGGCTGTGTCAGCAGCCTTGAAAGCCTTGTTGAAAGCGTTGCCACCTTTGGGACCATTGGGGAGGAGGAGCTCGAGGAGCTCTGCTGGAGACCGAGTCGTATCATTTTCGCACACAGATTGCGTACCCTCAGCGTGTAAAATGATGGTGTTTGCGTCACGCTGGTGACCGGCAGCAGTTTGACGAGCAGACCAGAAACTGTACAACGCAGAGTAGACGGCTCCAAGTCGGTTATTCATGTGTGAACGTATCCTCCCACCTACTGGTGAGTTTTCAAGCGGCTGCCTGTCGTTCATGCCCATTGACTTTGACCTGGTGAAGTTTGTGAACACGAAACATTCTGACCCGAGGCAAGCCGCTCACCTATCGATCAAGAAGATGCTGTTGATAGCTAGTGGTCAATTGGGACGCTTGGCAAATTGATTACGAGCACGCACATGTGAAATGGTTGCTGTGCAGATGCTGGGTTCCTACACATGAACTGATCCCCACCCCTTGGGACATAAGGCGGAGCACGGGCATTCAACGGTGCAGGGAAACAGAATGAGGGGGTAGCAGGCTTCCCGCTGGAAGCAGTATGCTCGGATCCTGCAGAAAAATCATGACAAGGGTGAGACAGACACGAAATCAAGACGTACCGGTACACATAGAGTCACTTGGAGGATGGGGGTAAGCAAAACGCAAATATGAACTATGCAGTAGCTGTATAGTTCGACCTACCACTTTGCATCCATCAATGCCCCTCTGGGCTTTCTCAAAGATTCCGCGATTCCAAGGAAGGCTTGCGAGAGTTGAACCTGTAGAATGTGGATTGAGCATATAATCAATTTGAACCATGAAAGGGGACCTACACTATCAAGCGCTTCATGGAAGGATGACTGCGCGCTCGTCAGCGCGGGTGTCTTGTTCTGCGTATCAAGTGCAACCGCAACCATGCGCTGCATCCGGACAGAGGTCGTTTTTGGACCGAATAGGATTGCATGCAACGAAAGTCCCTTCCTACATGTAACGTGAGCTTGCCATCAAATATGTAATGAAGACCTACACACCCTTTCTGTGCCGTGTCGTGGAAGAGCCTTTGCACGACGCTATCGGCAACGGATGCAATACCATCGGAAAGGAAGATGATTACGGGAGGACGCGTATCATCCCACCATTTCGATATAACTTTACCAGCATCTTTGAGAGCCTTGTCGAAAGCGTTGCCACCTTTGGGAGCATTGGGGAGGAGCAGCTCGAGGAGCTCGATTGGGGACCGAGTCGTATCGTTTTCGCACACAGATTGCGTACCCTGAGCGTGTAACATGATGGTGTTTGCATCACGCTGGTGACCGACAGCAGCTTGACGAGCAGACCAGAAACCGTATAGGGCAGAGTAGACGGCTCCAAGTCGGTTATTCATGCGTGAACGTATCCTCCCAGATACTGGCGAGTTATCCAGCGGCTGCCGGTCATTATTGCTCATTGACATTGATCTAGGGAGGTCTGAGCACAAAACATCCCGACCCAAGGCAAGTCGCTCACCTATCGATCAGGAAGATGCTGTGGATAGCTGGTGGTCAATTTGCACGCCAGGCGATTTGGTTACGAGCACGCACATGTGAAACGGTTGCTGTACAGATGCTGGGTTCTTGCACATGAACTGATGCCCATCCCTTGATATATAACCTTGCGTGGGCGGAGCAGTGGCACTCAACGACCCATGGAAAAGTGGGAGAATACAGAATGAGGGGGCCGCGGGCTTCCCTCCAGAAGCAGCATGCTCAGATCCTGTGGGAAAATGATTACCCCAAGGACCGAGAAAGACATGGAGTCAAGGCGTACCAGCACACATAGCATCACTTGGAGAAAGGGGGTAAGCAAAACACGAATAGAACCACGCTAGCTCGACTTACCACTTTGCGAAGTTGTTTACTTGCTCTTCGCGTGAGTATGGATCCTTGAACCCTGAAAAACGTCAGGTATCGAAGGAGATGAATGCCGAAGATCGACTTGCCACTCCGCTTCCAGAACAAGTTGTGCGTCAAAAAGTCCTTTGGACGATCGGGTTCTGGCTGTAGTTTCTTCATGACATGTTGGACTTCATTGTTTCCTCTGCACTCCGCCGGGGTCTCGGCTCTGCAATAATCGATGTGGACGTGCCTACCGAGTGCTTGGCACACCAGGCTACACATCATCGGTGCGCCTTCATCGTTCGTTGAGAACCGTCGCCCTCCGACCTCGAGACCTTCTTCGTCTGGGCCATCAATGGACCACCGCACATTTGACATGGAACCATGGCGAGTCTCGTGTTCTTGCTGGGAATGACCTATCCGAACAAAACAGTCGGCCATCACGATCAAGGATTAGGCCTTAAATCATACCCAAGGGGAGTGTGCAGTAATATTGGCAACTCGTACATCTGTTCGTACGTTAGCTGGGAAGACACGCCATGGAGTCAGCTGACCTTGCTTGACAATAATGGACGACGTCCGGGTCCAGACTATGATCATGCGAACCTTCGTGATTTAGCTGGCCCGGAGGGACGAGCTTGACGCATGGAAGCCGTTTCGCGACTAGGTATCTATTGTCAGTGGGATGCTAATCGTGTACATGCAAAAAATCACCTTGCGAATACTACAATCATGCACAGGATGCGTTTAGTGTTTCAGCCTGCGCGAAAGTAAGTGAGGACGTGCCCTTGTGTACTGGAAGCACTCGTGCATCCCTTTAAACGTTTCTTCGATGGATTCTGGGGCTGTGTCAATTTCGCATACACCGGGAGCGGCACACCGTTGAGAACAAGCATGCGGTTTCCTACGGAAGGCGTTTTACTCGGCAGCTGTGAAGCACACCACCGAATTACGCACCCGCAAAGGTGGACCGCGTCCTCTTCCAACGCGTGTAAGTGGTTAGAACTTGAGCAGAGTCGCTTGCAAAGTTGGCAAGGTATGGGGCAGTACTGTGCGTCACATTGGTGATTCCCGTGCTCAACGTCACTGAGGACGTCAGAAGTCGAATGACGGTGACCATAACTACCTCCGAATAAGCACTTACACTGAGATTCTGCACCTCCCTTTGCATCCATACCATCCGTCTGCTGATTGGAACGCACAGAGATCACATGGCTAGGGAAGTAAGATATAGCACATTGTAACGCGAGAAATGATAAGTAGCAGCTACCTCGCCGCATGCGTGTGTAACCGCTGCACATTGGTGGTCATCATCTTCGTGGCCCGAGACCTGAGAGCCATAAGTAACAGCAAGTCGGGAGTTCACATATAGCCATACTTTGGCACACCCTTCGAGACATCCATTTTTGCCCCAGAGTTTGCACGGCGCACCACACAAATGGACATTGACCGAACATCTGGGTGCCTGTCATGATCGATCCGCCACGGATGTAATGAAAAAAGTCTGCGTACATGTGCTTTCCAGAATGTCCAGCTCTAAGAAGGGGATGGTGACCATTTCCGTGGTTAAAATACAGAAGATACAGAAGTCACTTACGTCATTGAGCATTTCTTGTGCTCGCCTTCCTCAAGCTCACCGGCTTCCGCACAATATTCGCAAGACTGCGTGCAACCATGCGCCGTCTTACAGTCATGCGGGCCTTCGTGGAATCGATTCTGAATGCAGAATAGCTGGCAAGACACACACTGCATCCGACAGAGTTGCACGCTGCTCTTCAAGTCGATTACAGCGCTCTCGAGCGTTCGCTGAAGCTCCATCACACTCGCATGGCCGGCCTGAAAACGCGTCAAGTTGGACTTCACCCATGCCCGCACGTAGTCGATGCGCATTTCCG
>JBBPRR010001372.1:0-11135 GCA_038093115.1 Hortiboletus flavorubellus | reverse complement strand
TGCCTTTCATGTGCTGCCACACCCATGCTTCTTCATTTATGATCTTTCATTAATTTATGATCTCTGCCACACCCTCATGGTCAGGGTTATGCTTCCATTTCATTATTTACATCCCCCCTTCTCATGTTATTGCTTCTTTCCATGCTTCCCCCTCATGTAATGCTTCCATTTCATGGCTGTACTGATACATGTGTTGCACACATGTTCAGGGACTCATCTTATCTATAGATTTATGCACAACATGTACATACTTTATGTAGTATATAAAGCCCCCCAAGCAGTGGCCAAGGCTCTCCAGTCTTGCCCTCCTTGGAGTTTTCCCTTCTGCTCCTCTGGCTGACTCACTTCCCTTTCCCTATTCTTATGTGGGTTGATTCTCCTAAACTATGTCCTCAAGAAGTTAGCTACCAAGTGTATTCAAGAGCAAGCAGCCTCAGCAAGAGCCTTAGGTTGTTTCACAAGTCCTCCAGTACAAGCATGACCATCTCCTCTCTAGACATTTTGGCCAGAACCAGACCTTGGAACTAATTCAACACAAATACACTTGGCCAGGTATCAGAACATTCATAAAAGACTATGTCTCATCCTGCACAACCTGTGCCCACGCAAAGATTTCTAGGCACAAACTATATGGGCTGCTCAAGTAGTTTCCTATCCTAGAGACAACATGAAACTCCATCTCCATGGATTTCATCAAACAACTCCCCACGTCCTCCCAATTTACCACCATCCTAGTAGTTGTAGATTGCCTATTCAAGCAGTGCATTTTCATTCCAACACATGATATGATTACATCTTTAGAGCTCGCCAAACTCTTTCTACTCCATGTCTTCTTCAAGCACGGAGTTCCCTCCTACATTACCTCTGATTGAGGTTCAGAGTTTGTCTCTCATTTTTTCTGTTCACTCAGTAAGGCCTTGAACATATGTCTTCACTTTACCTCTGGTTATCACCCTGAAGGAAATGGTCAGACAGAACGAATAAATCAAACACTGGAGCAGTATCTCCGAGTCTATTGCAACCACCAGCAAGACAACTGGTCCGAACTCCTGCCCCTAGGGGAGTTCACACACAACAACACTCCAAGTGCTACCACTGGAATTTCACCATTCTTCGCCAACAAGGGCTATTATATATTACTATTCACCCTGAGTGTGACCTTACATCTGAGAGAGATTGTGAATGCTCCATCAACCTCAATTCTCTCCACAAATTCCTCCATGAGGAGATGGCTGCCCCACAAAAGCAATGCCAAGGACTTGCAGATGCCAAGTGAACTCTGGCACCAGACTTCAAAGTCAGTGACCAGGTATTTGTCAAAGCAAAATACTTCTGCTCAACAAGGCACTCTAAGAAACTCTCTGAGAAGAATTTAAGGCATATACAATCATCGCTCAGACAAGATCCCACTCCTTCATGCTTCGCCTCCCAGACTCCATGAAGTCCATTCACCCCATATTTCATGTCTCCCAACTGGAGCCCTCTGTACCCAATACAATACCCAATCAGGTACAACCCCCATCTCCTCCAGTAAAAGTTAATAGAGAACCAGAGTACGAGATCTCCAAGATCCTCAACTCCAAAATAGACTGAAGAAGGAAGAACTGTAAGCTTTTGTACCTCATCCATTGGTCTGGACACAAAGGCACAAAGGACGAGATCTCCTGGCTTTTATTCATGGAACTTGATCATGCCTCCAAACTTGTCCACAACTGTCACCTCTGTTACCCGGACAAACCCAGACCTCTTGACAAACAAAAGGTACATTGCTAACTTACATACAAAGAGGCTGCCTATTCTACACCATTGACTTATGTATCTGAGTTGCATTCTCCCACCACTGCCCTCTCTTCCTCCAAACTTTCCAAGTCCTCTGCCACCTCCGCTGCCACATCCGACTCCATCACTTGATGAACTTCACCTCATAGTCGTCATCATCGTCTTCAGTGCATTTTGCCAGGTGCTCGTCAGACCAGGTTGTGATATTGAAAATTTTGAACATGATGGTTGTGGGTGATAAGGTTAGGCCAGTGCACCATGAACTTTATATGGGACCGAAAGGCAATCAACAAATTTTCAGACTTCGAATTCCTAACTCCACATTGTCCCTTGCTAAAGGCCTTCAGGGGTTTAGGTCTAGAAGGGGGATACTATCATATTTTATATTCCACCCAAGTTCAACTCTGGCCCTCCAGGCCAATCATCAAGAACTCTGCTGTGTTCTCACACAAGACTTGTTTCTGGACTTCAGACTTATACTTAGTATCTCCTTTTTGTCTCTGTTTCTTGTTCTCTCTTATTTAGTACTAGCTTCAATTATTACTTACCTCTATACCTGTGTCTTGCTTAGAGCACAGCTCCAGGTTCCTCTTACCCAGAGCTGCACTCCAGAATATTTACTCCTGATTCCCATTCTTTTACCAGTCCCTTACAACTTTGTTTACTAATCATTCTCGAACTCCATATATAAGCCTCCAATTTTACTCCTGTACTCCTTAGTTCAAATATTAACTAGAATAACTCTCCTGACCTCCACTTAAGTCTCAATGACTCTCCTCTAACACCTCTGCTTGACTTGACATCTCTACATCTTAAGTCTTACCTCCAACTTTTGCAAGACTGAGACTGAACTCTTGTAAGAGCACACCACATACGGTGAAGCCAAGTCCCACTCTCTAAATTACCTCTAGCATTCTGGAGTTGATACCAAAATTCCAGTTCTAACAGTCCCACACACCTCTACTGCACCATTGATAGATCTAAAGTATTGTAACCAGCCTGATAATCCTATGTGCATTGGATGTAAATGCTCCAGCATTGGAAACAAAGGACTGCCAATCTGTGAACCACCACCCACACTTGCAAAGCAGTTTGAATGTCAGACTTCACAGCCCTCTGATCATTTTTCATCTTTTATCAAATCTACAATGGCAGACTTGATCCACCTCAGATATCTCCAGGTTATTCTGGCAAGGCCTGTACTTTAAATTGGAAGCAGCATGTGATGGACATTGGGGATAGAAAGGGAGTCCTTAGGTGATCTGGCTTAAGTGTTGCAATTGCTCCTTTTCATTTTGTTGGTTCATTATTAGCATAATATCATAGCATGTTCCTCCTTTGCATATTCACAGTATAAAAATAGCCTTTTATTGCTGAAGTTGAAAAAGGATTTCGCTGTTATATGGACCAGTTGGGCAGTGTGTTACTGGAGCATACTTGACACTACTCATGGATATGTCATTCATGAAAGCTTTCAATAGTATTGAGCAGGGTTACCTCTAGGCAGAACAAAAGGCAGGACTTTAGCCAGATCTTGGGGAATGAACCTGTTATTAAACTTGCTGGGAAAAAGTGACTACATCAGCAGTATGGAAATAGATGATGTATTACTGTCATGATTACAATCTATGTAGATAGCAAAACAATATCTTCTATTGTGATATGACCTATAAAGGTCAGAGTTTCTTAACTAAATGGCATGAAGGAAATGGAACCTGAAGCACCATGAATATACAGTAAATATTATTGAAGTGACATACTTACTCAGGCAATCTAAAGGATTGTCCATTCATCCAAAGGGTGGACAGACAGATGAGGGAATTGGGAGACTATTGATTGAAGACTTTGACTAGAAGACTCATGAGAAGGGAAATTGCCATCAAATTTTCTTATTGTTGATGGAGACAACTCCTATCATCTACATTATCTCTACTTGGATATAATAAGCTTGACAGCAAGCTAGTCACTTGGTGGAATGACTCAAGAAGCTAGAACTGAAGTCCACTGTGAGTAACCAAGGAGAAGGAACAGTGGGCTCCAGCATACAAGTGTGCTTGTAGGTAAACAATGGTAAACCAGTGAGTCATGGTATAAATGGAAATACTACAAGTCCAAGCTCTGCTCAGGGAGAGATACAACAACAAGCTAAAGGAGGGAAGGCATCATGAGCATGGCAAATCACTTAGGGAAAATTCAAAAATAAAGTAAGCACTAGTGTGGAGGGTAGATATAATGAGCATGGAGAATCACTTGAAGGAAGTTAGAAAATGAAGTAAGTACTAGTCAGTGCAGTATGAAATGAAACTTATCAAGAGTGCAAAATCACCAAATTACTCCCCCCTAAGTGTGCAACTTTATCTCCTTCAGTTTGGCCAGTCACAACATCTGATAGAACAGCTGAACTTTCACTCAAGACAACACCTGGGTGAGCAGATCAAAAGATATAATGCCACTGCAGTTGGTACAAAAGTAAGACAGATCTCACCCTTGTCAACCATATTTCATAATCAGAACTAGCACACATCCAGTTGGTTCATGCATTTATAATGCTCTGGATGCTTGGCTACCTGGATGGTAGACTGGTTGTTCATGTAAAGTGATGAAGTAAGTGGAACAACAAAGTCAAGTTTATGGAGCAACTGGTGCATCCAGATAATATCTTTGCCAGCTTTACAAGCAGTCATATATTCTATATCAGTGGTGTCACTGACAAGACCACAATGGGTTGGCACTTGAACATCCAAGACACAACACCAGTTCCAATACTGACCACATAGGCACCTGGGGAGCAACCAGTGTCCTTACAACCATCATAGTTGGCGTCAGAATAGGTGGTGAACAGCTCAGGAGATCAGTATTCAGAAGCATAAGTAATACCAAGGTCCATGATACTCTTAATGTAGCATAAAACAAGTACTTGACATGTGAAAGAAGCAAACTGGCCAATAGAGTAGGCAATATTTGGATGAGTGGTACAGGACCTCTAACTGCAATGAGCTCAGGGCACCACCATAGTCAATGGATCACATAAAGTTGTGCTTTTCATTAGTTGTAGGAGCTTGATCACAACATAAGCAAAGACCAAGTCCATAGGCGTCGAGACAGACTTGCAATCACCCATCCCATGATGAGACAGCATCTCAAGAGAGTACTGACACTGTGACAGCTGGAGAGAGCATTTTAGGCAATCTCTATTGATCTTAAGGCCCAGGATCCCTGTGGTAGGGATCAAGGGGCCAATTTTGAAGTGCTTTTGTGGACTTGGTTACATTCATGGATTTTGAAGCATAGGTCATGTCATCCATAAAAACAGAGAGAATGATCAAGACATTATTACAACCACTGGTATTTGCTACTATTTTTCTCTTATTTTTTATCTATTTTTCCTGGCTTTCTACAAAGCTTTGCACTAAATAGCCCCTATTATACTTGGACTCTTCTACACTCGTCCAACTATGATCACATGACTATTTGCTCATGTGATGTCACATGACCCAGTCACATGACGTCCAAGGGCCACACTCACGTCACTTCTTCACATGACATGTATAGCCATGCACTGCCTTGCACAGCCACACCTCATGTCATGCCTTATGTCGCTTATTTCGTATCGCTTATCTATGAGTTATTTCCTTATCTCTTATCTATGACTCATGCACACAGCCTCCTATTTTGTGTCCATCTGAGTGAATCTGGTCCTCATTTGTACATTTCAGTCTTCTTTCCATGTCCCAAGTATCTATCCTAACTCAGTCATGGCTGGTTAGTGACTAACATGTCATATCCACTTTGATTTATTTTAGCACATCATTCCAACCCTATTTCATTCTCCATTTGTACATCTTATTACTAGCTGCACTAACTTCTGTCTGAGTTCTTCTAGGTTACTTTCTCTGCTTTCCATTAAAGGGTTGCTATATATGACTGTAGGATAATTCATACCCTTGAACATGATCCTTTGTTCTTTACTACAAACATGATTACATGTGATAGTGAAGGTTATTTTCTTCACATCTTTCAGTCACACCCTTGCTAATTACCTTATATACTAAGTCTTGGGTGTTGCCTGGACTATAAAGTCTGTACTCTTTTGGGAATGCAGTATCTTTCTTTTGGTTTCATTTTTTTACTCAGTTTTCAACTTTTTTTTTCCACCTTATCAAAACATTATCACCTTTTCCTACTCACATCTGGCCCCTGTTTTTGATTAGGAAATCAACTTTGTTATTTCAGATTCATTTTCTTTCAGCCAAGTTCCTTTAGATTGACTGTTTTACCCATGGAAAAGTCTTTATATACCCCTCTCACTACCAACCTATGTACCTCAAGCCCCTTTGGAATGAGTATTATTTTGCACCCTTACTATGTCATTGTAAAATCAAAGTTTGGAATGAGACAAGAAAAATCAGGGGTGGTTGGCATGCTCAAAGCCCTAATGCTTAACCACTAATAAGCTCAATCTATATGACAGGAGTGTTCACAATATTTGAATCAAATAGCTATGTGTGAACATTCACAGTGGACTAGGTCTCAAATGGAAGCTGTTTTTCAAACCCTTGAAGCTTCAAATGGTCTTGACATTAATAATCAAGTTCATCATGTTTGGTTGTTATACAAGCTCTTTCTGCTTATGATCAATCAATAAGAGGTCATTTTTGTTTTGGTATGCACACTCTGCAAGTGCTTTTGAGATGGTGCTGGGTCATCTTTAAGTTGGTCTTCCATCTGACAAGCATTTCCTTGTTCTTTTTTGGATGGCTCTAGATTAAAACTTTGACCTGACCTTAAAAGCATCAGCTGCATAGCATAAGGCTAGATGGAGTCCACTTACTGTTTGCATCTAAGGGCAGATTATTTGAGGTAGTACAGATAGTGTGTGTGATAGAGGCTTGATGTGAATGCATGGGGGAATTCAGGTTGCAACACTCAGATGTAGCTTCTGCACTAACATATTTGCTTCTCTTTTTAAATTGCTCACATCTCAAGCAAGCCTTTGGTGGCACATGTTGTGTAGGATGATGGGTTGTGGTAGGATGGCTGGATGGAAGGGGCAGCAACGAGAGAGGGACAAGAGATCAGGTTGCTATGCATAGCTACCTTGTACACTGCTCTGTCATTTGTTATCTAGTGGACATTATCCTAGAAGGAGGTTAGCCTTGTCTGAGAGTGTGAAAGAGGGGCACACACCAAAGCAGACTCAATCACCAGCATTGCATCATATCAACTGGCTTTAGTAGCCTCCCTGATCAGACATTCATTGTTGATTGGATTTTGGCCTGTGACCATTGGATGAGGACAACAACACCAGAGTTAGAGATTCTTGTGGGCATCTCTGATATTACTGAAGGCAAAAAGGGGGGGTTTAAGGTGAATTGGAGTGATGGCATGATGTTTATGTTTTTGAGCAGAAAATAGGTCTAAAATCTCACATGCAGTTGCTGTGGTAGAGCTGCCATGCAAATAACAAGCCATAATACTTCTGGCTCCAGCATGACTCAAATGTATCACATTTATTTGTACTGTAACTGCTGCTACACTTATCTATTGATAGATATTGCCCCCCATAGGGTTCATTTCAAGAAGTATGGTGCACATTCTATGCATTTGGTTTTATAAGTCCTGACTTTCCACATGGCAATTGTAGTATAATTGTTTTCAATGGAGAACATATGTGAGTAGTTGGAAACAACCTGCAGATTAGCTATGAAGTCATGCAGGTGCATCTTGTTGTTTGAAATGAGTGATATTGATTTTCATGTACTCCCCACCTAGTGAATCATGATACTAAATGCAAACATTTCAACATATTCAATGAACAATAACTCTGATGACAATATTCCAATACATCCAAAGAATAAAGACTCATCATAAACTTCATCAAAGGACCTATGGACCGACCAGAGATTGGCTTCCACTACATCAGAGCCATCTACACTCTGGAGAACAACATGCTCCACAGCATTGTCAACTGTCTGCATGATAAGTTGCAACCTGAAGAGAGAATCCTGGTCTTCTTGAATGAAAAGAAGGAGTTTGACAAGTTTGCAGCCAAAGCCATTAGTGCTTCCTATCATGGTGATCTGTGGGAATCAGGGAACACCAGGGCTGAAAACATGCAAAGGTGGGACCTGGGTGAGATGAAGGTCATGGCTTCCATGACAGGCTTTGCTCAGGACATGGACATAACACATGTCCAGTTTGTGGTAATGAAGGACTCTGAGTATGGGCTGCTCCTCACCATGCAGATGATCGGATGAACTAGAAGGGACGGCAAAGAGTCGCAAGCCATCATCATCAACATCCAGCCAGGGCAAATCTTCACAAACTGGGACCTCACAAGTAGCAACTTAGTCAAAGATGTCTTAGAGAATAACAACTGCTGCAGGATTCTATCCACCATTGCTGCTCTCAATGGGAGTGAGTATGAGCACCAGTACAAGCAGTGCCCAGCCAGGGTGGCCTGTGATGTGTGCAATCCCACCCATCCCATCCATTGAGTGATAGTCACTACCAGCAAGGAGGGGGCCAGGTCCATCAGGTCACTGGTCCCCCCCCAAGTTCAGGTTTCTCATGCTGCTAAAATACAAAGGGTAGGAGAACTTGCAAGGCCACTAATGATATTATTTGTTCCACACCTTCATCTCCAGGCAGAAGCTGATGACACTGGTAAGAATCTCCTCACATGTGTGTGGCAAGTTGTCCAGACTTCAGAGGGAAGGATTTGCAGCCAGCAGTGAGTTTGACCTTCCCTCTGCACCCTCCCTCTGAAAGCTGATGCAGGCTGCCAACACCACAGGATCACTGGAAGCAGCCCCTCTCACAGGACAGTGACAACCTCTATGGACTTCCTATTATTGACATAGCCATGTCTTGGTATTTAGCAGAGATGGAAGGTCACCATGGGCCCCCTTTGGAATGTGCCAGGGTGCCCAACAAGAGGGTAGTCTGGAGCATGACACTGGCAGACCTTCCCCACACCGTGGTGGAAGGTGGTGCCTGGCTTCTCACAGAGTGTGTCACAGCCCAAAGGAATATCTGCCTGATGAGCTGCCAAAGCCCAGTGCATCAAGCAGCAGAGACTGGACTGCATCAAGAAACTGAAGAAGTATATCCCCATCATTAAGAACCAGTGCTCTGCACACCTGCTGGAGAAAGGCATTCTCATGCCTGAACAATTCCCAGCAGCCCCTTGCTCCAACTTGGAGGGCATTGGGCTGAGGTACTACAGTTTCAGAAAGTGGTTCAACTTCAAAGCGTATGCCTACTGCTTCACCTGCAGGCTGCTCCAGGACCAGAACCGCAATGGTGAGGCCCAGAGTCTTACAAGGCCTTCGTTCTGAGGGGGAAAAACAAGTGTCCATTCCAGTTCATTGTGTTCAAGGTTGCATTCATTGCCAGACAGATTGATGAGCTTCTTGCAGAGATGTGTGGGTCATTGGAAATACCAGGACAGTCATTCAAAGACTACCTAGCATGGGTAGCATTGGAAGAGGAAGTGGAAGGTCAGTACCACAATACCATAGAGGTGTTCTTGTGGTGCTGTGAGAGGCTAGAGGCTAACAACCCAAGGCTATTCTTGCAAACATGCACTAGCATGCAGCCAGGGTGAATACAGTCTTTGGGCCAGCTAGCCTTTGTTTTCCAGTGGAGTGTTTTTTTCAACAACTGGACAGCTACATTGTGTTGTACTGAATATAACTGGAGAAAAGCCAGCACCCATTCCTTTGAGTGTGTGTTTCTTGCTATACTAAGTGGAATGTGACTGGAGTGGCACGCAGGGAAATGAGCTAGCAAAAGATGAATTGCAGGGAGTGACAATTGTGAATCGGGTTAGGGTACAGCTGTGCTACAAGGGACAGGCTATTGCCAGGCCGAGGACAGTGGTGTGAGTATGCAAAGAACAAATAGAGCGGTGACTACTCATGACTATGTTTACTGCAAGCAACAAAGTCTCTCCTCTTTCAGATGCAGTGTGCAGTGAGCTTATATCCATGCTATTAGAAGTTCCGGGTACACAAGGCATGCGGAAGTTACATTTGCCTTGAAAGAAAGAATGCTACTACATCTATATACACAGTGGATGCAACATTTGTTTGTTATTGTGGGGAATAGGCGGAGGAGGCTGGGAGAAGGTGGGTACACATGCCAATGAATTATTGAAAGTTGTTTGGAAGTCAAAGTGGTTGATCTTTCCCTGAACCCAGGCTTGTCCAGGCAATGGCTTCAGGGGGATCATTTCCTTGGGGATGAGAAGCTTTTGGTTTTGCCAGGTTGTGTGAGTCATGATCAGTACAAACCAACCAGGTCCTTTCATAAACTTGCCACTAAGAGAAGACCCCTTTGTTTGTTGGGTGCACTGGGTCCAACTCAAGGTAACCCTGGTCTCTTTCAGGGATGTCCTTGAAGTCCAACCGGAGCCAATCAAATCAGGCATGAATCAAATACTTTGAAAATGAGAAGTTTGTTGTCTTTGTCTTTTGAAATCTTGTGCTGGAGACAGTCCCCTATGATGAGGTGGCAAACCATGAGATATTTGAGGAGCCTGGAACCAGTATTTGTGCATACAGTCCTGAATGAGGTTTTGGGACTTTAAGCATAGCGGGCTTTGCAAGTTCTACCACCCCAGCCAGTAAATGACAGAATAGCAGAGGGGCATGCAAGCCTGCTGGTATCTTAGGGGGAGAGGAATGTACCCTACAGCCTCTTCAAGGTCCGTGAAGACCTCCACCCTGCAAGTGCTTGTACATGCCTCCAGCAGAGTGGCAGTAGATGTCCACTTCCACGACACTGTACTATTAGGAGGTAACAGGTGTGGAAGCAAGCTAATACTTGGTGGGTCGACTCAGGGGGCTAGGACTGGATTCCACTATGAGTAACCAAGTATATTGAGAGAGGTATAAAGCCTTTGTATACAGACCTGGAGTGCACTGTGAGTAACCAAGGAGGAGGAACAGTGGGCTCCAGGATGTAAGTGCGCTTGTAGGTAAACAGAGGTAAACAAGTGAGCCACAATGCGATTGGAAATACTACAAGTCCATGCTCTGCTTGGGCAGAGACACAACAACAAGCTAAAGCGATGGGGAGAAGTGGAGGGGTAGGTATAATAAGCATGAGGAATCACTTGGGCGAAGTTAGAAGATGAAGTAAGCACTAGTTAGTGCAGTATGAAGCGAAACTTATCAAGAGTGCGGAATGAAGAAATCTAACACTCCCCCCTGAGTGCACAACTCTAGCCCCCCCAGTCTGCCCAGACCCAACATCTGACAGAACATCTGCACCTTCACTCGAGGCAATGCCTTGGTGAGCAGATCAGCAGGCATCTCTGCAGTGGGTACAAAAGTGGGAGAGATGTCACC
>JBBPRR010001371.1:0-11136 GCA_038093115.1 Hortiboletus flavorubellus | reverse complement strand
CGCCACGCCCTCGACTCGTCGCGTCTCCACGACCACGCCGCCGCCCTCGAACAGGAGAACGCCCGCCTCTCCCGCGAGCTCGACGTCCTCCGCGCGCACCCAGACGCACCAGCCCACCCTGCCGTGACACACGTACAGGAACTCTCCCTCGCCCTCCGACGTGTCTCCGACAAGATCGTTCTCACCGAGAACACACTCTTCGAGCGCACCTCTCAACTCACAGACGCACGCAGCGACCTCGCCAGAGAAAGACACTCCGCAGATGCCGCGCACGAACTTGCTGCCCGCATGCGCGCTCGCGAAGATGCCTCCAAAGCACGCGAACGCGAGCTCGAGTTCAAGGCACGCGCGTCAGAAGAAGAGCGCAAGATGGTCGACCTCGTCGTACAAGAGTACGCTGACCTCGTCCGCAACCTCGAGGGCCGCAAGTCCGTCAATCATATCTACAACGCTTCCGCTTCCGCGACCACCCTCGTCGACACCCTCCAAGACGGCAAGTCAAACCTGCACGGACTGCTAACAGCCTTCTCCACAGAATCTGAGAATCTCCACGCCACTATCGCTCAGCTCGACGCTCGCGTATCAACCCTCCAGATGACCTTGGACGCAGAACGCACCACTGCCTCCCATGACCGCACGTTACTTGCCCAAACCAGGACAGAACTCGATAAACTCAAACTCGAAGACCAGACTGCTGCCAAGATGGTCACTCATTACATGTCCGTTTCCCCCACTCCATCCCGCCACCGTCTGCTCACCTCCCTTGTAGGAAATTCTCACAAGCTTCTACCAATGCGTTACAACAGCAAATCACGACGCTCAAAACGCGACACGCCTCCACGGTTGCCACACTCGAACTCCAGCTGTCCATAGCAGAATCCCAACTTGCTTCCGAGCGAACACGCACCGCACGCCTCCAAGACGCCCTAGACGAACTATGCGAAGACCTCGCTCGCGAGTCGTACGGAAGACGGAGAGAAGTCTCTCTGCGACTGGCTTTGCTTTCCAGAGAAGAAGCCGTCGCGGAGTTCTTGCGGCGCTGGGCCAGGAGAGCAAGAGAGATGTATGCGCGATGCTACAACTCGGTTTCGTCTCAAGACCCTGTTCAAGACGCATTCCATCGTATGGTCACTGACGCAGAGTCCCTTTTATCTACTTTAGACGATGATGTGCAATTTTCCGACGCAACTCGTACGTCGGGCTCACTGGCGAGAATAGCGCTAGCGACATCGGCTGTAGATGCACTGAGGAGCGAACTACAAGACGAGGTGCAGAAACGCGTGGAAGCTGTCCGAAAGAGTGCATTCACTCTCCCGAATGGTCACCCGGACGGGACTGCATCTGGGATCGACGAACCCGAAAGCACCCCATCTCAAGAGGGAAAAGCTCCAGGTCATCTACTACTCCTCACCCCAAACGGCGACGTAAGGCCCGAGCACGAACCATCACCTGACGAATTGCCTCACCACCAAGATGCAGTCTCACCTATGTCGGTAGTCGGCGCCCAAGAGGAATCCACCGAGGATCCTTTCGTAGTCCATGCACCCGTCGCTCCTCCCGTTGCCGAAATAATAGAACATACAATTGTTCAGAGGGAGATACATTCGCCGTCCATACAAGATAGCGTTTCCACCTCGGCCACACTCCTTGTCGAGGAAGACCGCCTGGCTCCACAGCCCTATTCACCAGCTGTGTCGATGCTAGATCTCCGGGAGGATCTCCTGCATACCTGTACAGATGAGCCTCCGACAGCAGACGCAGTATCAATCCAGACATTGCAGAACGATATCCCCGCTTCGGATGCACAAGTCCTCGCCGAAGAGGAAACATTTATACCCTCGACTGCCCCAACGTCAGCAACATCTCATGCTGCACCCTCTCCAACCGATGCACATCCAACACTGCTCTCCGAACTCGGAGCTGCGAAACATCGTTATGATACCCTCCAACGTGCATTTCGCGACTGCTCCCTCGCGCTCAAAGAACTCAAGCGCACCCTCGCTTCTTCCTCGCCTTCGCCATATGCCCAAACGAAGCTACGGCAGCACCTTGAGACGGCACTCGTACGGATCGACGACTATACAGAAGACGCGCGCGTGGAACTCGAGATCCGTGTTGCAGACGAGGAGCTCACCGTGCGTGGGTTCGAGATGGTGCTAAGTGTACCCGGGGCGCTCGTGGATGCGGACGAGCGTGCCGAGGTAGAGGCGAACGCGAGCGCATTTGTGGATGGGACGGATGAGAGCGTGATGAGGGCGTTGGAGAGGTTCGGGAGAAAGTTGGAGGACGTGCAGCATGATGTGGCAGTTGTGAAGCGGGCAGTGCATGGATTAGTGATGGGAGACGGGGAGGATGGTGACGGCGGTGAGCGTGTCGACGAGAACAAGGACGCTGGGTGGACGGGGTGGACGGCCGGTTTGCTGGGGGCGAATACGACGCCGTCGCGTTCCCCAACGCCGGTACAAACGTTTGGTGCGGTGATGACCTCGCCTCGACTGCGGCACGCCATGTCGCACGAGGGCGCGTCTGACCAGGAGCCGTTGGCGGGGCTGAACCTCCGAATTCCGATGCCCCCGCCCTCACCCTCGTCTTGGACGCAGACCAGTCTGGGCCGTGCGATGGAGGAGACGCGTCCGAGGACGTTGTCGGCGATGTATGCCGTGGGTGGGCTGCGCTCGGCTTCGGTCGGCTTTGGCGTTGGATTGGGTGGGTCGGCGGCATCGGTTGCGCGGGCGCGGGGTGTGGGTGTGACTGGACTCGGAATGGGAATGGGCGCGTCGTCGCTGTCGGGTGTTGGTGGTGCGAGGGTGGATGATGGGGTGGAGTGACGCTGATAGCGATGTACAGTACACTATCTCATAGTGCATACGGTCGGGAGACGAGGAAATATATACATTATGAGAGATATTTAGTACCACATTTGTCACACATCGTGACAAACGTGACAGTCACAAGACGTAGCAACATAGCTATGTAAGCGGGTCAAGGGATTGGTGACTCGGGCGGGTGAGGAATGCATCTAGAGTAGTCTGTCTGGCACAGAGGAGCTCCTCCCGACGAAGGCAAACACGAAAACGACGAAGACGTGTCAACAAGTTGAGCGAAAGGTCTGAAGAGGCATCTTCATGCTCTAAACACGCCTCCATGAGTTTCTCGCAAAGATTGATTGTCTCGGTGCGGGAAATATCAGGTTTGCTGGGCTCGTCTTCATCATCAGAATCAAACTCGATCACCTTGTTGTTCTTTTCTGCCATCTCTCGAACAACCTCAGCAACAATTGCCTTGTCCCCTCCTGGTCCATCAAAAATGTCAGCTGCTGCTGAATCTCGAGTCTCTGCTTCTTCCTTGGGCTCGAGGAATTCGTCGAGTGTCAGTGGAGTCCCAAAGATACGGTTTCAAGCTTGAAGGCCCGAAATCGACTGCGTGACATCACTCTCGAGAGCATCAAGCTGTGGGACCACACAGCGTGCAGGAATGTGAATCTTGAGTCCAGTACAGTTAGCTGCAGCGCGCACAAGCTTCTCGATTGCAGCAGTGGCTACTAGTACGTCTGTGTTGTTTTCGGCATCCATGACAGCTTTGAAAGCTGGTTGCCAGTCAGAGTCTTTTGTAGCGAGTCCCAAGAGTGTCCTTGACACGTTGTTCAGCGTCGGGCAGTCGCATGTCAGTGGCTGCGAATTCCCGCAGGATTGCCCATGCAGTGGGATCTGCATGAGGTGGAACGGCAAGCGGATCTTTGTATGAATCAAATTTGGTGGGTGTCAACTGCTGCTGTACAGTAACTCCGAAAATGCATTCTATGACATACCCCTCCGAGATCCGTACTCGTACCATGTGCTTCCTACTAATTATGGCCCACCATAGTGCATAATGTATGAGATAATGTACTGTAGTTCCTTTTTTGATCCTGAACGTGTGCGATCACGTGGTTGACACCAAGCAAAACGATTGCCTGGTTCGTATGCCGAACATCGCATTTTGATACGCCATCACGATATTGAACTTTGTTAAGCATAGCTCTTTCGAGGGAGTATTGTGACTATAAGGCAGACAGATGACTACACGCCACAGCCTCCGTTTTCGACGCCATTTCCACCAGCTGAAGCCTGACTCATGTCAGCCAACCCATCTGCCCCACTAGATGGAATCGTATACTATGGGCCGTTGTACTTTGCCACTTTCATATCGACCGGCCTTTACGGTATCACATGTATGCAAACGTGAGTGTCGTCTGTTCCAGTGTGTATTTGCAGTGATGAAGCGAGGCGCACATGAGCAGATTCTTTTACTATGTCCAGTAGGGCCCTCGTCTCTTGAGCTCTGGAGTCAGCTTATCATGTATTCGTTCTAGCTATCCAAAAGATTCACTACATATGAAGAGCTTTGTAAGTCAGCTTCTCAACACGGTTGACGTGATAATATGATGCTCTTCTCAGGTGGCAGCTCTATGGTGTGGCCCTTCTTGCTTTGACTTGAAGCGCCGCTGACGCTTCACGATAGGGCACTTGATACGATTCACGAGGCTTTGATTGTTGCTGGCGGTTCGTTTCTCTACGTGCACAGCACTCAAGCGCCTTGTTCCCGTTCATCTCATGTCCCACATAGTGTACAAATACATCATGGCTGGCCTAGCGAACCCAGCGGCAATGATGGATGGGGAACCGTGAGTTACTGTTGTTTCCATAATTTTGTTTTCCATGTTGTAATATTCTCTCAGGGAACTCGTCGTAAGTCCCATCGTTGATGCTTCTGTAAGGTCTACCAACGCTTCGCAGTTACAGATACTCTTGGGGGTACCCGTTTATACCTTTTGCTTGGACCGGTAGGACTCATCATTCAGACTCTAGTTGCGGTGCCTACACAAGGTTTTTTCGTCTATCGAATCTACGTCTGTGCGTATGGACCTTTGATTTCTTATTTCTTACGCACAGCAGTTCAGTTAGCGGGAAGAACATCGTGGCTCCAGTCTTATGGGTAGGAAGTTTATACCCACAGTGAATTCCAGTGTTGCTCAAACCGTGTTGTGCAGGCCATCCAAGCGATCTACAAGATTGGTAAGACTTGACAAACACTCGAGGAATTTGGGTTTAACAGCGCTCTTTTCTGAACGTCAGTGGCTAGTATCCGTAAGTTGTAATCGATCGGAGTCACACCAGTAATCATTGTTGATCATCACATTCTCAGTCTATGTAGCGAAATCGTTCTATACTGTGGACGGGTTCGTTCTTTTCTTTTGCACGGGCTGAAAAATGCTCGTATGAGTTTACAAACCGCTTCCAGAAGCATACGTGTTGTTTGGAGCACTATCCTCGATGACGGTTTATTCACAGTGGGTACTATCTCCGATGCTCTGAACCAGTGGTGTCAACATTGGGCGGACAGGATATCATCACTTCGATTCTCGTTCTTGATGCCGCAGTGGATGTCCTGATCGCAATTGCCATGACGTTCTTACTTCTCCGACAGCGGGCCGCCAATGGATTCGCAAGGTAAGCACCCAGCACTCGTGTGTCACGTTGTTGAGAGAATGTTGGCCTGCAAGTACGGCGCACATTTTACAACGCCTCGTCATGTTTGCGGTGAATACCGGTATCTGGACAGCCACGTTTGCTGTTCTGGCCCTCATCTTGGTGCGCGTCGTTCGCCTCAGCAGATTTCTTTCAAGCCTCATACAAATACCATAGCTGCGCGCCCTTCCATCGACGCTACTTACTATGGTGTTCGCCATCCCACTTAGCTCGCTCTACTGTAACACGCTCCTCGCCAACCTGAACGCTAGAGCGTACATTCGTGGTGAAGCGGCGGGTTCTTCAGCATTCGATGACACCAGAGCCGACAAACACAAACAGAGTGAGGTGATGTTTGCTTCTCCTGCGTGCCATGTAAGTTTTCACGATCCGAGCTGGTTGAACCCGGATACCAATTGTGCTGATAGGGAATTCGGAGGACCATGGAGGTGATGACATTTGTGGATTTAGACCGGTCCACGACGTCCGAGGACAGTGTCTGAGATTGGTGTATTTTCGACGATGGTGCTAGTTGACCTTGTTGATTCCATCGACCATGTGCTTGTTCGTTTGAAGTGTCCTTTCTCCATCGCCTCATTGGAGTACGTATTTATCTGGGTCTATATCGCAGTGCTACTACTCTATCGTCATACTCTAAGCTCTTAGTGGTTTACTGCGACTTGATCTTTTTCATTTATGTGTGTATCCTCAAGGAAAGTTCAGTCTGATTCACCGACACTACATCCGTAGCGATTCCGACTGCGCGCCAAGCTTTGATTGTGACCACCAGAGGATTGACGGGGACTTACGGAACACCGAGAGATGGATCCAAGAGCTGCCGAGTGTGGGGTTCCACCGTGATCTAGACGAGAGCCCTCAACGGTCTTGGAAGGCACCAAGTCTTTTTTGCCATCGGATGCATTACTGCCCAATCGCTCGAAGCAATTCAAGACCAGTGCACGGTCCCTGGCGGAGCACTTACGACTTGAGTAAATTGGAATCCGAAATCGCCCCAGATTGCACACCAAGAGCTAGTAGATTCTTCCGTTGACCCATCATGAAGCTTTGAACTGTGTGCATGGTACGCACCAAAGTCAACCCGTAGCACGCTCATACCAATTCGAGATTGGTCGCCACGCTCCAAAGATCGCGCACGGGGACGCGGTGGTCGACCCGACACCATCAGAGCCGCCAGACGCAGCGACGATAAGCCTACGCAGACTCCGGACGCATTCGTACCTCATCCAACCAGCAACGAGGCCTCCAAAACCCCCACTGTCACCCCTAGCACTGCTACTTGTGACGAAGACGCCACTAGGGCCATCTGGTGTATATGTGCGGAATCCTGTCAAGTACTATTCCCGAGTCGTCCGTATGATGCAATCACAGGATATCGCCCTTTCAGGAACACACGTGGTCGTTTCCATGTGGTACCACACCGGAACTAGCCAGCGTGAACTTTTCTTTTCACCGGTGCACTATCCCCCCAGGATTCCCTGATGAGATCGATCGCGATCACCAAGAATTTCAAGTACGGTGGAATTGTCATCCGAGCAGTGCTCGACCAAAGTCCATGCTGGTAGCAAAGTACTCATCATCCGAAACATTCGGTATTCTGAACCCTGAAAATACTTGACTACGACGGGTTCTTTGCAAGATATGAATGGTGAATATTCAGAGAACAGGTGTTTCCGGGTGACTCGGAGGCTTCCTGCTCGGCGAAGCTATATCCCGGGTGGGCACGAGGCAAGACACTGCGGCCGGCAAACCCCATGGGTCGCTCAGGTGCCGAGGCTCCTTTCGAAAATCCCCGGTGCACTTTATCACTCAGGCTGCCATGTGGTCCCACTGTGGGACCCCTCTTCGCCATCCATGAAGGATTTGATAAGCCACATAGGTTGTAGACTGTCTGTGAGTACCATACACTGCATAGTAGCATTGAAACTTTATCGTATGTCGATGCGCCCGGATCATGATAGTCAACTTTGTCATGCAGTGGCGACTTGGAGCAGTGGCTCTGCTCACACATAGCCCATTCCCAGGAAGCCTTATACTATAAAGCACACATATCCACTATCATACACCGCGGCCCCCGTTTTCGACGCCATTTCCTGTCGCTCCTACGAGCTGAAGCCCGAGGAGGTGTCGAATAGCCAACTCATGTCAGCCAATCCGTTCGCCCCACTAAACGGAGCCATATATGGACCGTTCTTCTTTGCCACTTTCATATCGACCGGCCTTTATGGTGTCACATGTATGCAAACGTGAGTGTCGTTTCGATTCCAACTTGAATGTGTATTTTCAGTGATAAACCAAGGCACACATGGGCAGATTCTTTTACTATGTCAAGTAAGGCCCTCATCTCTTGAACTCTAGTGTCAGTTGTCATGTCTTTGTTCTAGCTATTCAAAAGATTCTCTATGGATGAAGAGCCTTGTAAGTCAACTTCTCAACACAGTTGACGTGATGATATCATAACGCTCTTCTCAGGTGGCAGCTCTATGGTGTGGCCCGAAGTTCTTGCTTCGCAATGCCGCTGACATTTCACGATAGGGCACTTGATACGATTCACGAGGCTTTGATTGTTGCCGGCGGTTCGTTTCTCTACCACAGCACTCAAGTGCCTTCTTCCTGCTCATCTTATGTCCCACATAGTGTACAAATACATCATGGCTGGCCTAGCAAACCCAGCGGCAATAATGGATGGTGAACCGTGAGTTGTTATTTTCATAATTTTGTTTTCCATATTGTGATATTCTCTCAGGGAACTTGTCGTAAGTCCCATCATTGATGTTACTGTAACGTCTACCAACACTTCGCAGGTACATTTACTCTTGGGGGTACCTGTTTATACTTTTACTTGGAGTGGTAGGACTCATCATTCAGACTCTAGTTGCAGTGCCTGCACAAGGTTTTTTTGTCTATCGAATCTACGTTTGTGCGTATGAACCTTTGATTTCTTATTTATTTCTGCTACTCACAACAGTTCAGTTAGCGGGAAGAACATTGTAGCACCAATCTTATGGGTAAGAAGTTTATACCCACAGCGAATTCCAATGTTGCTTAAACCGTGCTGTGTAGGCTGTCCAAGCGATCTATCAGATTGGTGAGACTTTACAAACACTCGGGGAACTTGAGTTTAATTTAACAGCGTTCTTTCTGAATGTCAGTGGCTAGTATCCGTAAGTTGTAATTGATCGGAGTCGCGCCAGTAACCATCGTTGATCAGTACATTCTCAGTTTATGTGGCAAAATCCTTCACTACTGTGGACGGGTGCGTCCGTTTCTTTTGCACAGGCTGAAAAACACTCTTATGAGTTTACAATACGCTTTCCAGAAGCATACATGTCGTTTGGAGCACTCCCCTCGATGACAGTTTCTTGACAGTGGGTACTGTCTCCAATGTTCTGAATTAAAAACATCAACATTGGGCGAACAGGATATCTTTACTTCAATGCTCGCTCTTGCTGCCGCGGTGGATGTCCTGATTGCGATTGCCATGACATTCTTACTTCTCCGACAGCAGGCCGCCAATGGATTTGCAAGGTAGGCGCCCAGCATTCATATATCATGTTGTTGAGAAAAATGTTGGCCTGCAAGTACGGCGCACATTTTACAACGCCTTGTCATGTTTGCGGTGAATACCGGTATCTGGACAGCCACGTTCGCTGTTCTGGCCCTCATCCTGGTACGTGTCGTTCGCTTCAGCCAATTTTTTTCGGGCCTCATACAAATACCATAGCTGCGCGCCCTTCCATCGACTCTACTTACTGTGGTGTTCGCCATCCCACTTAGCTCGCTCTACTGTAACACGCTCCTCGCCAACTTGAACGCTAGAGCGTACATTCGTAGTGAAGCAACGAGTTCTCCAGCATTCGATGATGCCAGGGCCGACAAACACAAACAGAGTGAGGTGAAGTTTGCTTCTCCTGCACGCCATGTAAGTTTTCGCGATCCGAGCTGGTTGAACCCGGATGACGATTGCGCTGATAGGGAATTTCGAGGACCACGGAGGTGGTGACATTCGTGGATTTAGACCGGTCTGCGACGTCCGAGGACAGTGTATGATATTGGTGTGTTTTTCGACGATGATGCTAGTTAGCCTTGTCGATTCCATCGGCCGTGTCCATCGCCTCATCGGAGCACTTGTTTCTCCGTGTCTATCATGCTACTACTTTAGTATCATCATGCTCTTAGTATATTCCAAGTTGATCTGTTTCATGTATTTATGTATCCTTGAGGAAAGTTCAGATCAGAAACACTGCACCTGTGGCGACTCCGACTGCACGCCGAACATCTGATTGTGACCACCAGGGGATTGACGGGGACTTGCGGAACACCGAAAGATATATCCAAGAGCTGCCGATTGTCGGGTTCTACCGTGATCTAGACGAGAGCCCTCAACGGTCTTGGAAGGCACCGAGTCTTTTTGCCGTCGGATGCATTACTGCCCGATCGTTCGAGGCAATTCAAGACATGGAGAAGTGGCACATGGTCCCTGGCGGAGCATTTACAACTGAAGTTGGAATCATCATGAAGCTTTGAACTCTGCATGGTACGCACCAAACTCAACCCGCAGCACGCTCATATCAATTCTAGATTGGTCGCCACACCTTCTGACATACTTGGACATATCATGAAGATGGGAATGGGAGTGGGCGCGTCATCGCCGTTGCGTGTCGGTGGCGTGGGCTGCATCTAGGATCGAGGAACCCGAGAGTACTCCATCGCAAGAGAGACGCGGAGGATCTCCAGATCATCAACTACTCCTCACCTCAAACGGCAATGCATGGCCCGAGCACGAAGCATCACCCGACGAATTGCGTCATCACCAAGATGCGGACTCACCTATGTCGGTAGTCGGCGCCCCAGAAGAATCCATCGATGATCCTTTCGTACAAGATGGTGCTTCAACCTCGGTTACGCTCCTTGTCGGGGAAGAGCCCAAGGCCGTATGGTCACATTCGCTGGCTGTGTCTATGCTAGACCTCCAGGAGGATCTCCTGCCCTCCCGTACAGATAAGCCTCCGACAACGGACAGGGCATCAATGAACGATATCACCATTTCGGATGCACAAGTCTTCGCCGACGAGGGGACATTTATACCCTCGACCACCCCGACATCGGCAACATCTCATACCGCAGTGGGCCGGCCCCTCTCCAACCGATCTCTATCCCACACTGCTCACCAAGCTCGGAGTCACGAAACATCGTTATGATACCCTCCAACGTGCACTTCACGACTGCTCCCTCGTGTTCAAAGAACTCAAACGCACCCTCGCTTCTTCCTCGCCCTCGCCACATGCCCAAACGCAGCTCCGGCAGCACCTTGAGATGGCACTCGTACGGATCGACGACTACACAGAAGACGCGCGCGTGGAACTCGAGATCCGTGTTGCAGACGAGGAGCTCACCGTGCGTGGGTTCGAGATTGTGTTAAGTGTGCCCGGGGCGCTCGTGGACGCGGACGAGCGTGCCGAGGTAGAGGCGAGCGCGAGCGCATTTGTGGATGGGACGGATGAGGGTGTGATGAGGGCGTTGGAGAGGTTCGGGAGAAAGTTGGAGGACGTGCAGGGGAGCGTGGCGAACGTAATGAAAGCGGTAAGTGTGTCGATGAGAACAAGGACGG
>JBBPRR010001370.1:0-11139 GCA_038093115.1 Hortiboletus flavorubellus | reverse complement strand
ATCACTCGTGCGCGTCACTGTTAGGTTGCAGGCAGCCTCGGAAGACTACCACCATGTGATCTCAAAGAAGAAAGAGTCTCCGTCTTCTGGGGAGACGGAGAAGCTTATGCCGCTGGACGCGCTGGGGATTGTCATGGTCACACATGGTGAAGAATATGGCAACGAATCCGCATTTGGTGAGTGTCGATCGTGTCGATCGTTGATGATGCGCTCAATGGTGGACCGTCTTAAAGGGACGTGTCTGGTTGCCATGGGCAGGGCTCATTGCAAGATCGCCACACTCCAAGAAGCGTACGGGCTCACTTTTCGAGATACGTTCATCACATCGTGCGAGAGTTTTGCACAAGATATCAAAGACTACGAATACCAGCGTAAGAAACTAGATAGTCGCAGGTGAGTTGGTCCTGTTGGACTAGGTGATCGCCATACTTGTTCCTTATCACACCCAGACTTAGCTACGATGCGGCCATCACCAAGTTCGACAAGATCAAGAACTGTAAGAAAGAGAAGGAAAAGGAAAGACGAGAAGCAGAAGACGAACTGCAGCGGTGTCGATTACGCTTGTAAGCCCGTCCGTTCTCTATGGTCTCCGCTTATAGTCATGCGGAGCAGCGAGGAGACCTCCGAGGATGTACGCTCTCGGATTCAGACTATCCAGGAGAACGAGATCTTGCAGCTACGCGAACTGACGAATTTCCTTGACATCCAACTCAATTTCGCGAGGGAATATTCTGAAATATTAGATGACGTGAAAGCTAGCTGGTGTGACGAGTTAGTAGTCCGTGACATCCTTCCGACCCGTCACTGACATCAAGGTACAAGGTTGACGTTGACAAAGTTGGACGACATGAGAGCCAAATCTCAATCTCAAGCCCTATCTTCTGTCGACGTTAACAAATACCACACTATTCGTTCCAAGCGGTCCACCCTCTCGAATCGTACCTCGTCGGTGGAATCGGACTATGACCCAGGAATTTCTACCCCAGTACGACGCAAGTCCGATGCGGAAAGATCAATCATCCTTTCACGGCCTACCTCCCGGACTTCCCGCAAGCGTTCCGACAGTAACATCACTGCGGCTGGAAATGAAAGTGCAACAAAACCCAACAAGAGGAAGAGCGTCACCGGGTGGGCCTCGAATGCGGTCAGCTCTATTGCAGGGCTTGGGAAGAAGGACCGAGATACCTTCACCGCGTTGGTGAATGGAGATGGGAAGGACAGCGCAGCCACCCCTGACGTTTCATGTCCGCCAAGCTCACGGCCGTTTTCTCGAAAGTCACCCAGAGCCAAACCTGCAGATTTACCCCTCGAATCCAATGGACGCATTTTGAAACCCCCCTCTCAGCAGGAGAAGAAGTTGGTCAAAGCGTTGTATGACTTCTCCGGCTCTTCAGACGAGCTCTCTTTCAGGGCAGGAGATGAAATTACGGTCATCCACGAAGTGCTGGATGATTGGTGGGTAGGGATGGACAAGGGTGGTCGCAAGGGTTTGTTCCCCGCAACATATACCGAGCCAGTCCTGAAGACCCGCCGATCGTTACCCTTTGAATCAGGGTCCGATCATCTCGGTCCAGAAGACCAAATGGATGATAGAGAATCGATCCACGATTACATGAACCCACCACACTCTGCGAACAGCCTCGGTTTCGATGCTCGGAGCGTCACGAGCACAGTCTCTGAAGAAGAGGAAGAGCGGCACTTGATGCCTATCAAGCCATCCGACGATGAAGACATCCTCCCGGTTCCTCCCGGGGACTTTCCTTCCACTTCCCCGCCCGTTCTGTGGAACAGAACCAACTCGGATATCCCCAAGAGGCCGCCGCCGCCGCCACCTCGTCGATCGCTTGTAACCGCCATCACCCCTCTCATACCTGACCGGCGCCTGCAGACAGAGAAGTCCTCGTCTGCGCGCATATACATGACGGCACCGAATGACACTGCTGGCCAGGATGTCTCTCCATTCGAGAGCCTAGTTGACACATCCTCCCATTGTACCAGGTTTGAACAACACCCTCATGAACGCAAGGGGTTGTGCAAGAACTGCTTCAGGGTGCACTGAAAGCCGACCGTCAACACTGTACCTGTTTTTTAAAGTGACCTCTATCATTTTCGTATCGATACATAGTTTGGCGTTCTTGGGCCATGATAAAGCTTTGATAGTATTTAGTTTTCCCTTGTGTAGGGCTTCATGGTCTGTTGGAGCACTGGCCTCTGAAGCAGTCGCATACAGGAAGCTTGACGGTGCAATACAGTAAGGTGCAGCATTCATGCATGAATGCGTCAACATCAACAAATAAATTCCTATTCCGAGTCGGTGGCATTGATGTGGGTGTGGGAGGCCGGGGGGAAATGAGATGGGTGTAGGGTGGGTGCGGGGCTGCGCTGTTGGGGTCGGCGGGGCAGCGGTAGAGAGAGCGAACAACACACCCCAGAATAGACGTGACGTCGTAGTCACAAACCGTGTGTCACGGCGATCCGGCATTGGGCTCGCTCAGGCTGGTGTTTCACCTGCCAGCGTCCAACAACCTTTCCGGGAGCTCGGGGCGGGGGTGCCACTTTGACTGGCCCATTTAATGGGTCGCAATTATCGGTGCTAGAGCAAGGTGGGACTTGTGTCCCATTCGTCGTGTCGCATCGTCGTGATCTAGTCACATATCGCGAATTGACAGAAGCAGGTCTAGACGTCCGCATCTTCGAGCGGGACCGTGTCCCGGGAGGCAACTAACACTACTAGTATACCGAAGAGGTCCTACTCGATGTTCCCGTGCCGAATGCGCTGATCCCAATCGGCAATTTTGTGCCTTCTCTTCCTCCAGCGGGTGTCGACCTACCATATCCGGAGGAGTTTGAGGACGACGAGATCTGGAAGGATCATAGGGCGCCGAAACCGGTTTGGAGTCATTACCTACGAGTTTGCCTTCGGTATGTCGGTCTTGGTCGTTCTTCTCCAACCCGATGAACGCTTTTGCACATCAGTTTCCTCAATGGCCTTGGCCTGCGGGTACCCAATGGGGTACTCTTCCTGCCCCTCAGGATTTCTCGAACTAGTCACCCACTTCCGGTATCAGAACTCTCGCATTATCAAGTTCGCAACTACATTCGATCCTATGCAGCCTATCTAACCGTCAACTGTAGTGACGAGAACCCTGCAACTGCTTATAACACCCGCGTGGAGCGTATCGAGAAGCGAATTAACTAACTCGGGCAAGAGCAAGGTTAGAGACTCTGGCTTAGGTCACTCCAGCCAACCCAGTGTAACACGTACCGAGCGACCTGGTGGGCCGAGGTGCGTTTTCCCCATCCTGCACGTCTGAACATTGCATCTTATCTATGTAGGATTTTGGTGCTGTCGTCGTCGCCGTAGGCAGGTACAATGCAGCAATGCAATCCATTCCCGGTCTCGAGGAGTGGGTCTGGATGTTCCGGATCTTATCCGTCATTCGAGACAGTATCGGCGACTGGATCCCCCGGAACACTACTCTCGTTGGGGAGATTAAGCAGTTTTTACCTATGCCAGAAGGGTTTCCCGTTCAGTCTGGCCTCATCGAACTGAAGAATGGCACTGTGAGTTTTGTCTTCCTTGGAATGTGTTTCGGCTAACTCGATGTCTAGGTCCTATCTGGAATCGATAGCGCGATACTTGCTACTGGCTTCCGATACTTGTCCCCATTCTTGCCACAATGTTACGACGGTGCAAGGTATCAACCCCACGCGGTTCTGCCAGGATAGTATCACCTTCCTTCCCTTGGACAGTACACACATCCAGGACTTGCATCTAGATCAGTTTATCTGCGGGACCCCACTCTTGCATTCATGGGGTGTAGGCGGCCAGTTTTGTCTGTCACCTGGCCACAGTGACATTCCAGTTTTTTGATTACACGACGCTCGCGCTAGCCAAAGTTCGGACAAATATGGCAAAGCCTCCAAGAAGTCAGACGATGCGGGCGTTGTATGACAAGGCTGTAGAGGAACGTGGAGGATACGGCAAGTACTTCTTGTACTTAGATCCAGAACGGTCTGCAGGCAAGTCAATTCATTTACTCCTTCGCTTGTCGTGGTACAAACCATCTGCTCATGTCTTAGCTCGTGTTGCCCATTCGATTGAACCTGGCGGCGGTGGGGTATGGCGGCCAGCAGGTTCGTTACTTCTGTTCTCATTGGGACCATGATACTGATGGCGGTCATCCAGTCGATAAATTACCGAAATACTGCGTCGGCTTGCTAGGTGTGGACATTCACACGAGTCATGCGCTGAATAGTTCCAGCGAGGTCTTTCGTTGCTGGGGGACCGCTCATTATGGAGCGCCGCTCCAGGTGGAAGGACCTAAGGAGACCGATGCGATGCTGGCGTCTCTCGGAACTGTACCAAGAATGGGTAAGGACCAAGGAAGGTACGACAATTCCCCCTGTTCTGTGATCACAACTGGTGAGGGGGTAAGGTAGAAACCTGGCATTGTAATCAGATTTGCTCGCAAAATTGCATTAGCCTGTTATCAAATTAATGGGCTGTGATGGTCCGCAACTGTCTGTCCGGATCCTCGGATATTCGGAAAGTTCAAGTCGGGGACTTTTTTAAAATCTGTGATGTCACATTGATTTCCAGACCTGCCTGCACGCTCCCAAGGCTTCAGTCGCTGCTATGCCCGCTCCTGAGTACCACCGACGGCTTGCCGCCTTGGGACGTTTCAGGGATGCTGTCTGGGGCAACAGATGCATCTTCACCAAAACAGTCACTCGTCATCAATCAGAACCGAATCCACGGATCGTGGAGTATCTCGACTTTGGCGAGCATCGAGACGCTGTGCATTCCATTTGCAGCGCCATGGCAGAAGCAAAACTCTTAGTAATCGGAGAATACCGCGAGGCAATGAGCAACTTTAGGATCGATGGCCCGAAGTACAAGAAGGGTGCCTGTATCCTTGAACAACCTGGCATAGGCAAGATCCACCATACATACTAACCTAGTCTGACGGCGATTTCTAATCACAAGCACAGGGAAATCATGTTTTGTCTCGTATGCCGTCGTTGAACTACTTCGCGAGAGACAGCCAGTGGCTGTTCAGGTCACCTGGGACGAGGGCCGTACCCAGTACATACTCCTTTCTGAAAACGGCGTTCATCTTCACCATAGTACGGATGTGGACCCCTTAACATCCCATCCAGGTATTTGGGCGTTTTCCGATTCCAACGATCTGGTTCTAGTCCCCACGGCTGCTTTTACGAAGACCCTTGGCGTTCGGACCTTTCAAACGGCCTCCCCTGGTAAAAAGCGCAACAAAGACTGGACAAAGGAAGCCGGTGTCCGACTATATTTCATGGACCTCTGGCCAACCGAAGAGATCAACGATCTTGCGTACGTTGAATTACTCGTTGCCCCACAATTAACTGATTCAATCGCATGCTTAGCTTCATTTCTGGGCTCGACACCAGCCACGCCAGCAAACTTGCAGAAAAATGGGGCCCCGTTCCACGTATCTTACTGAAGCTTTGCAGTACGCCTGAAGAAGAAAAAGCGTATCAAGTTGCAGTAAAGTGCGCCTGCAAGATGGCCTCTCAAAACCCCAATGCTGTCATGCTTGCCATAACAACTTTCGATGGTCCACCTGACCTAGGATCATCCGAGATCTTCTTTGTCAAACCCAGAGGCAAGGATATCATTCATCGCGGTGATCACTTTGTTTTTGTCCCCACGCGTTGGCTTCTTAACCAGTTAGGCGAGCAACTCATCTTGGAGGCGGATAACACTAGAGTTAATTTTTTCAATATCATGTCTGGCTCCTCCCAGACCCGTTCAGCAGCGGGGTGGATTTTCGAGGAACATGTCCATTGCCATATTCTCAGCAAAAAGTGTATAACCATCAACTGGCATGACAAACAACCGCAAACTTTCAACTTCCCCCACCTCGAAGTACGTACCAACCTCAATGACGTCAAACCCACTCCTTCCTATTGGCGACCGAAGAAGTAAAATTTTCCTGGAATCGACGGTGTTATTGTCACCACAGAGTGGGTCTTTCTCGTGCAGGTGACAATTGCACGGAAGCATTCTAGCCCACAAAATGGTGTGGATCGTGTATGGCAATCTGCGCCAGCCCTGCATAGCTTGAAGTGGAAATTCCTTTTTATTGGATCCAGTGAAGACTGCATTAGGACCATCTCAGAGCAATATGTTGACAAGCTTAAGGTTGAACAGGTGGGAATAAAGAAACGGAGAAAGAGAAATGTGTCGAAGGTTTGCTTGCCAGTTGGGCGAGTTTCAATCTTTCCTGCCAGCCTTGGAGTCTCCGTAAGTTATCAACTTTACATGGGATTCACTGATTAACGGACTGCATATAGCATATACTCGACAATGGTGAACCCGAGGAGAGTGGCACTGGGGTGGCAGGAATGTCGTCATCATCTACCATCATCCAAGGATTACCAGTTGCGCCACCAGGCTCCCCAGGACCTTCTATCATTGCAAAAGGGAAGCGCAAGCAGGATACCATGGTGCCACTGGAACGACGTGAGCCACCTGACAGCCCACCTACCGAGGGTATGAGTCAGCCTGTGAACCCGAAGAAGCAAAAAAGAGGCAAGACTTCGAAAAAGAGAGCAGATATTGGTGAGACATCTGGGACCAGACACGAGCAACTCACGTCTACAGCATTGACGCATGCGGTCACTGCAGAAACGTTGACATCGACGAATAACTGCAAGGCATCACCCATCAAAATATCAGCTCCTCTTACCGTCTCTGGGAAGTCCAAACCACAGCCCCAGACCAAAGCAAAATCCAAGCCTGGCGCGTCAAGGGAAATGACCAAGACTCGTGCAGATGACGATGAGGACCTGAACAGCTGGGAAGCAGACAACGGCGCGTCTATGGTCGTTGAGTCATCCGTGACATCCACCAGCCATGGTAGACTGAGACGAAGTGCCGCAAACAAGGCGACTACGCGACTAAGGGAAGAGATCATCATGCCGGATGTGGTCAGCCTTGAAAAGGAGCAGAGACAGGCGAAGCGGAGGCGGAGTGTGGCGGGCGAGTCAGTCGCGACTGTGAGAGGGGAAGAGGAGAAGGAAGGGAAGGGTGGGAAAAGAAGAAAAGTGCCAGCGGCAGACGAGGAGGAGGCAGAGGCAGAGGATGTAATGTTGGAGTCCTTGGTCAAGGCAAAGCCAAAATGGATCAATGGCAAGGGCAATACGAAAGGGACGGCTGCTGTGTGCCCCAACGAAGACATGGACGATTCGCCAGCGAGGAGTGAACTGAGTGAGGGGAAGGGCGCTCGTGGGCGGGGGAAAGAGTCAGTGGCTGCCATCCGATTAATGACGACTGGCATGGTCCTGTCAGACGACGTCATCAAGGTTGGTCTTCTCTCCCTCACACATGGAGAAAGTAATAACACCGAACATCCCAATGGCACAGCGCCTGACGAAACTGGGAGTACAGATGACGACAAAACCTATGGACTGTACCCATCTCATCGCCAAGGGCATCGTTCGGACGGAAAAATTCCTCTGTGCCATGTCTGCCCTACCGCACATTTTAACCGAGGAATGGGCGAATGCGAGTGCCAAAGGTGGCAAGCTCCTTTGTACGTCCCGGAGTTCATTCTCAACACTCATTTTTGTCGCTCACCCACCCCACCATCTCCAGCGGAAAGTGACTACCCCTTATCTGATGCGGCTGGAGAGCAAAAATGGGCTTTCAAGTTTGCGGATGCTATGGTGCGCGCAAAGGGGCCCAAAGGTGGTCCGAACTTGTTCGAGCAAATGACGTTTTATGTGACGCCCAAAGTCTCTGTCGACATCAAGCTGCTCAAGAACGTCATCTCTGCTGGAGGTGGCCAAGTTCAAATCTCCACAACGCCAACTGTGCGTATTCTGAAAGGAAAGGCGAACCGATACGTGATATCGTGTCAAGAAGACCAGACCATCTGGCGTCCGTTGGTGCGAGAAGGTTTCAGAGTTTATTCGCCCGAGTTGGTGTTGAGGGGTGCTTTGAGGCAGGAGATTGAGTGGGAGAAGGAGGAGTGTCTTATAGTGGGTTGATCGCAGATTCGCAACGAATGGCGAGTCTCAGCAAGATGTAGATTGGGAATTGGCTTGTGCCATCTGTATCCGATATGTGCATGTATCATAGCACATAGGTCGGTCGATCTCTATTTTTCGTACTAGTTCGCAGGAACGAAGCTGCAGCAGTGAGGACATAACGCCAAGTGCCGGTTCTATTATGATGCACCACTTCGTGAGAACTGACGTGAAGAACTTCCGACTTGATCGCGTGGCATGCAGCAGATCCGGATAACCTGGCACAGTGCTTCTCTATCATCGCATTCATCGCTGTGACATGCTGTTGCTTTGGGTCTAAACTCTGCGATACCCCACGTTCGCCGACGAGGCTGGCGATACGAGCTGCGAGAAGTCGAAGGGCCGGATTCTCGAAGACGATGTTGGGCGAGACAAGAGAGACCAAGGCACGAACGTGGGCGTCGGTTGCATTTACGAAGTGCGTTAACGATCTGATTTCGGAGATAGGTAGCACTCAGACTACACAACTAGCGTGAGACCGCGGTATTTTCTGCTAGTTTGAAGATCGCACCTGTCAGAGCCTTGAGCAAACAGGTCAGCGTGGGGATCCAGGCTACAGCACTGACCGATTGTGCTTGCATGTGTCGTCAACCAGCACACCTTCAGTGGTCTACGCAAACGGTTTAATCGATCCATAAGTAGTCCCCACGTATAAAGAACTATATCTTGATCAAAGACAAGGTTTACAAATAGAAGTACGCAGAAGAATATAGCATGCGTACAGCGAATTCATCCTGGCTTCATAAGCATTGACCGTCGCCTTTTCTTGGATGGTTCCTTTGGATGTCCTTACCATCGGCAGTTTAGGATCCGCGATCAAGGTCATCTCGAATATCCTAGCGAGCGCAGGTGCAATCTTATTTGCTTCCTGGATCACTGGCCAATGATGCCGTGATCAGTATTCCGAAAATCATCATTTCACGAAGGCGGAAAGTCTGAAAAGACGGACGGTCACAGACCAGATCTCGTTCTTGAATACAGCGACAGCATTGTTGTCCAAAATGTCGACAACGTGCTCGGGGCTCGGTTCAACCAAGATGCCAACTTGATTTCGTTCTCGTCTAAACATGACCACGCCCTGAATCAACGGGCTGGCAACGATGATGCACTCCATCATCATAGGTACCATTTTCTCCCCAGAAGCGAGGGTAATCACATCGTCCGCTCTGCCGACACTGTCCCACAAGCCAATCCGGTCAGTAGGAAGCCAAGATGCAGAACGATACGGACATCTTCCACAGATTCTTTGTAGGATGCTTTATGAACATATCTGATGTTGCATATCCTTCGACGTCTGGAAGGTTCTCGATCCCCGTTTGATTGCTCTCAGTCGTCTATGTGTACGGTAAGCAAGCACTACAACAAACGATGGAGAGCAGAAAACGTAGCAAAGCACATACCAACACTTGACATTCATACTCCCCATCCGTAGGCTCTCTTCTCCCGCGAGAAGAAACGGGGGAACCAAATTCCGTCCCACCATACACGATGCATATGTTGACACCAGCCGTAAAGATAAGACTGACAACTTGATCTAACTTCGTGAGTGCCTCGACGGCCTCCGTAGAAGCTGCCAACTGCCCCAAGAAGGTGGGTACCACCACCACTCGACTGACGTCGTACGATAGGCACTGCGCTCTGACTGGTCACCCGCGGTGGATATACGACGGCCGTCCCAAGATACGCGAGAGGAAGATACCATTGCACTAATATGCCGAAAGTGTGAAAAGGAGGCAATCGCATCACACCAATGCGGTCGCCAGGAGACAGGTTGGGGAAATGGGCTGTCATTACTACCAGTCAATACCATGTTAGTGGCGAGACTCAGGAACAAGGAGCATAGACGTACTACGAGACATTAAATGGATCTGAACTTTGGAGCTACGCGGTATAGGCTTTGGAAATCCGGTGCTGCCCGAGGAGTGAATGCACGTAGAGGGTACGTATGGGTCGGGGCGTGACGCAGAATGGGGAATGGTATGAAGGTGTTTGCTCGAACTTCGCACCCGAGATTCAGGAATGCGTAAGACATCATCGGCATCTTGTCGACTGTGGATGCAAGACTAGAACCCTCCTCCCAAACGCAATCGATCAAACTTTGGTGCGCATGGTCCAACGTCACGTTCCGCGAACAGTTGATCTTCATCATCATGTGCGCCACAACGGCTGGAGAGTTTTTAGGAGATGCAGGGAACGGCTGATAGGGGATGAAAGGCGGCCCTCAGGTACGGTAATGAGGAAGCACTCACTACCAGGCCAGCAATGGACATTCCGGCAATGACAACCTGATGGAGGATAGTGTCAGTGTTGGCGATGAGGATGACGACCTGCCCGTCATCGCCAGTCCGCCTAGGACGAAGGGCGTGTGTAATTCTGTGCGCAGTGGGACCAAACTCGAGGGAGGTGATTTTGGTGACGCCTTGGTCATTAAGATAGACCCACATCGGCAGAGATGGGTTGTTCTGCATGTGGAGGTTTATCAAGTCGGGGAAAAACAGCGAACAGTCCAACTGAGGAAGTTTTGGAACGGGAGCCGTAGACATCACGGCTCCCGAACGGTTTATGATTGACCCATATATTAGGGTTCGTGGAGGCTGTTACAGACCACGCTACCTTCAATGCAGAGTCGCCCTGGTTCGAACGCGTGTCGGTTGGTCCCCCGTCCTTGACCGTAAAGCCATCGAGGGGTGGTTGGACACCGAGGCCACTACGAACATCCTCAATCATATACTTGCATAAAACGTTCACGACATACCTCGACGATGTTTCCGTCAGGGTACAAACGAGGATCACGATCGAGTTCCACGATCATCCTCTTGATAAAGGTCGAAAATTTCCGCGATGCCACTTTGTCTCGAGAGCGTTGATTCGGTGGCTTCCATTGTCAACACCGGAGGGAGAGCGGCGGCGTGAACAAGAACATACCTCCAGGAGACGCCCCTCGACTTTTAGTGACCATGCTGGAATGCCTTGTCCGGTTTCAAAGTTCACCGGGTCTCCTTCGCCATCAGCTTCACCAACTTGCCACGGTTGACCAGAGATCGTGTGGCTGACGAAAACCATCAG